>VWYH01010049.1:123494-159678 GCA_013399365.1 Pampusana beccarii
GGAGCCAGGCCCTTCTCAGTGACAACCAATGGTAAGACAAGGGGTAATGGAATCAAGCTGGAACACAAGAGGTTCCACTTAAATTTGAGAAGAAACTTCTTCCCAGTGAGGGTAACAGAACACTGGAACAGGCTGCCCAGGGAGGTTGTGGAGTCTCCTTCTCTGGAGACATTCAAAACCGCCTGGACACCTTCCTGTGTAACCTTATCTAGGTGTTCCTGCTCCAGCAGGGGGATTGGACTAGATGATCTTTTAAGGTCCCTTCCAATCCCTGACATTCTGTGATTCTGTGATTCTGTCAGTGTTTTCTGATTTATCTGAAATGTACTGGTTAGTGACGAAGAATGCTTGTTTTCTTTGTCAAGAAAAGAATAACTCAAATTCTTCAAATAAACAGCTTTCAGATACTTCCAAGTCACAAATTTGCCTAAAACAACAATAGGGTTTATTTTATTTGGTTTAATTTGCTGCCAAAGCAGACAATATGTTGTCTGGTTTTATCCTCTTCTGTCCTTCAGCAGCGTCTGTGCTTCCCTGCCCTCGTTTTCATACTTATTGGCTAATTTAAACCAAATCTGACAAAACAGTAGAGATTTCAAGATAAAAGCTTTGGCAAGTTTTGTGGAAACTGAAACCCCCAGAGAGGAGAGAATCTCGGATTATTCCCACTGCTGAAGAAAAAAACTACAGTAAGGACTCAGAAGTTCCTTATCATCTTCACGGGTAGCCATTCAGCATGTGTAACTGGAAGGTAACTTGTCAGTGCACAAAACAGAGTACTGTCCCTTTCCCAGTTAATATTTTTAAGATCTGGAAATAAACTGGGAGATGGGGACGTATGAGTATATGGGGAAGGTGGCTACAGTAAAGAAATGATAGCCATAAGTCAAATTTCTGTGTTGTTCAGACAGTTGGGATAATTGCACTTGAAAATTATATGGGGGCATCAAACATGCATCCCATAGAACCATACATTGGACTCTTTTGTGTGCAATAATGTAAGAATCTGACATAGCCTAATAATAGAAACATTTTAAGCAAAACTGGCCCATAATATAATTGCATTGCATAGCATGTCTGTAAAAAGGAAAATAAAAACTGGTTAGACGTTGCACCGTGAAGGTTCTGTACATATTATGAGTACGAAGGTGTAAGAGGAAGAAACAGCAGTCAGTATTATATTTCTGCTCACCTGGAACAACAGTGGGTCCGTAAGTGGGTCACGGAACAACTCATTCATACTGACACCATCAGCAGGGGGCTGCAGAGAAACCACTGTCTTGGTATTGGAAAACAGGCTCTGAAATTCAGGTTTATTACCTCCTCTGCATCACTGCATTGGGGCTATTTGACATATGAAGAAATTCTTTGATTTCTTTTGAATCTTAAAATCCCATTAGCGAAGCGCAGTTCTACTACGTATTAAAAGAAGAATTCAGTTCAGTATGGTCAGTGCTCAGATATTCTGGTCACAATGGAGGCGAGTGCTGGGGAATATCCAACAAACAAGCAGCATTTAATAGGATAAAAGCCGTCTGAGGGCCAGCACGCTCGGCATTGAGCCCGTCGAGGGCTCCCCCGCTGCTGAACCGGAGCTTGTTGTGAGCTTCTTAAGAGAATGAGCATGATCTGGTTTCTGCAGAAACTTCATCTGTCCTGTCTGTTTAGGTTTTTTCAGGCTCAGCTATTTTGAGGTACTACAGTGTTAAATGAGTTCTTACATGAGGACATAATAAATATTTAGACAAAACATTCATACATAACGTATTTACTCATGATGTTAATATAAAATGGCTATAAAATTTGCTGTATAATAATTCCTACCCTGAACTGTCAAGCTTACTGCTCAGCTAGAACATAAATATGCACACACAGCGGACAGGATTTTCTTCATCACATCTAGAGTGCATCTACTTATCATCTAGCCTCCCTTCTTAGACAACAGAAGAAACAATTTTAGAATATAATTCATTTCATCCTAATATAGGCCTCTAAAATACGCCAGGCGAAGTGCAGCTGACAAATACCTGTTTCCTGCCCTTGACTGTAAAGGGACTCTAGACAATTTGTACAGAAGGTGTTATCTCTGCTGTAGATGGCTGAAGTTCAGCAGGGTAGATTTGACTCACAGCATAGTAATTTGTAGGAAAAAACGTGTGAGGTTGGTGGTGCCTCAACTGCATCAAAAAGGATAAACTACTCAGTAAATCCTGAAAGTAGTAAGTTTGAAGAAAAACTACTGAAGCAATTTTGTATCAAAGGCAGCTCAGTTTCTGGGCTATACAGGCAGTGCCAGTTGTTTCTGGAGGGAAAAAACCTGGAGAATTCTTCCCTTTAGATAAAGGAATCAAGTAGAGTCTTTGCATGCAAGAGAGCACCAGTGCTGAGTTAGCACCGGGCAATAGGACACTGCCCTGAAGTGCTGGAAATCGTCAACACTGCTCCAAAAGCAGAGCAGTAATACAGGTTCTGTTTCTGTTTCTCTCAGCAGGCTGGTAACACACCTCACTCAAAGAGCAAGTGTTAGGGGCACAGCCTTTTTCTCGGAGGCTGAGCATCTTACACTCTGGTAATGGGTATGTTGATGTAAACAACATGGCCATCCTGCTGCTAGGTCAGGCAGGCCGACAGGTTTCTGTCCATACTTTAAGAGCTATCAGAGACACACACACACAAAAAAAAAGGTGTTTTCAGGGTTTTGCCTGCACCACATATAAAATGGAGCCTTGTGTTTCCATATTCACCTTTCAGAGGAAAAGCAGGGGCGGAACATCCAGATCTTCCTTGAAATGATCTTATGTGCATCTTTGACAGTTTCATGATTAGTTTAATCACAAGGAAATAACCTGTATCAGCTGCACTAAGAATGAAAAACTAATTGCTTAGAATCCACTTTTTTCTGCTTACTTCGTGCTCTTTCTATTCCAGTTGGCATTGAATTGAGTATCATCTCTTTAATGTTAAAAATACTAGAAAACTGAGACCGCAGTTTTATTCTTGCTGTGCTGAGTTTGATTTATAGATGCTTATATTTAGAAAATCTTAAAAGCAAACTGAGAAATACTGTTTTATCATTATGGTGATAAGGATCATTAACGCTTTTTAAAGAGAAACGAGGATATTTCCTGTAATGTTTTGGTAATCTAACTCCAAAGTTTAGAAAGCATTTGAAAATCAGTACATATTGCAAACTGGTTATATATTTGATAATAAGAAATCATGCCCACATCCTAAATTATCTTTTTTTGAGTGTTCTCATTGACTTGTTTAAGTGGCCTTTCAAGAACCAGCTGTCAACATATGAATTCAAACCAAACATTCTTGAAATTTGCTTTCTAAATAGCAAAGTTTTGACGTTAGTTTGAAATGCGAGCAACCTTTTGAACACAGAACATATGCTTTGTGTTTTAGGTTCTGAATCTGATTACACCACTAATTATTTTTCAGAAATGGATGGAGCACATTTTTTAAATTAAAACTTAAAAGAAAATTATAAGGGATATTTTTAAAACATAATAGAGACAGTTGGAATTACTCACTTTCAGACTTGAAAAGAAGCTCTAGTTCTGCATCTACAGTCTTGACCTGAGAAATGTAACTGTTTTATGTTAAATTTTAATGCACAGGAGGAAAATTGGAAAATGAAGTGGTCTCAACTGGCAGAATTTTCCTATCCTAAATTTGGTCATTGATTTCTTCTGACTACCCAAAAAATCATTAATTTTCTTCCAGCCAGAAAATGTGTTTCCTTACCAAGGAGAAGTAGACATGGCAGCAGTTACTGTCCTACCTGGAATATTGGTAAAATAAAGGGAAATTCAAAACATACTTCCAGTCCAGGCTTGATTGACATACTTTTGTAAAGCGGCAATTTAAAATTATACTAAGCAACTTGGCAGATCAATGGTTAGATCAAATCATTGCTGTTACTTCTGTCTATAAGAATTACCTTGTGCACTGAACAAGCCATGCTGTTTCACGTTTAAAACTCAGCAGCTCAGTATAAAAAACTAATGTTTGTTTCTCCAGTTTGTTGCTAATCTCTGAGTCTCTATATAAAAAATTACAGAAAAATAAGCATTCCTACTGCTACAGGGATTTTTTTGCACTTCTTTGGCATTGTAGACCAACACGAGCAGTGGAATGAATTGTTTTTCCCTCGTTTTGTGCATGGCAAGAATTGTTTATGAATGTCTAATCAATGCAAAAGTATTTTGCTGTTATAACTATGTCTGTTTTGTCTTTTAAAAAAATCCTGTTCCTGGCAGACATATGTGGACTTTCAAAAGCCCCGGTACGGTGAGAGCAGGACTGGCGGTCTAACCCTCTTGACATCTTGTTTCATTCTTAGACTTCTTTGGCAATTGAAAGTTTGCTCTGTCCATTAAGAGTTTACTGGGTATTTGCACCCAAGAAATCTTGGGTGTAGAGAAGCCATAAATTCCAGTTAAAACAGTGTAACTGTTAGAGCCATGAAGATGATGAAGGGAGTGGAGCATCTCCCATATGAGGAAAGGTTAAGGGAGCTGGGTCTCTTCAGCATCGAAGAGACTCAGGGGTGACCTCATTAGTGTTTATAAATATGTAAAGGGTGAGTGTCACAAGGATGGAGCCAGACTCTTCTCAGGGACAACCAATGATAGGACAAGGGGCAATGGGTACAAACTGGAACACAGGAGGTTCCACTTAAGTATGAGAAGAAACTTCTCAGTGAGGGTAACAGAACACTCGAACAGGCTGCCCAGGGAGGTTGTGGAGTCTCCTTCTCTGGAAACATTCAAAACCCGCCTGGACACCTTCCTGTGTAACCTGATCTGGGTGTTCCTGCTCCGGCAGGGGGATTGGACTGGATGAGCTTTTGAGGTCCCTTCCAATCCCTGACATTCTGTGATTCTGTGAACTGAAGGCCTAATTTTGATATTTGAAACACTTAATATTGGATCAGTAAGATAAGAGTCCTACTACAATATTAAAATACAGAATAATTTCGCAGGATAGATATTTTATAAGCTGAAGCATTTTAAGGGGTCAGTTTAAAAGGGTTGAATTCAGTTAAACACCTATGGACTTGGTGTTCAACTGAATTTTTGTCAGCAGCGTCTTAAACTGTAACTTAACCAAAAGTGGAGAAGTTTTTCTGTATTTTATACTTCACGTTTGTGTTAATTAACACTTAATGGAGCCAGTATTAAACATAGATGGGGAAGTTGTTTGGGTGTCTTAATCTTGGTTGCTTAGATTGGAGCCTGAATTCAGTCAGGCTGGAGCCAAACCTCGGTGTTCCGAGCTGTGTCCCTCCTCCCCAGAGGCTCCTACTTCCACTCGCTGCAGCGGATCCCGTGAAGCGGACGTGTGAATAACTCCCTGCAATTTCTGAGAGCAGTTCTGTCACACGGTAACGAGTCACAAATGGCTCCATGTCAGAACGTGTTGCACGCACCAACTCATCCACTGGTGTTGCTTTGATCTCCTCCAGGGTTGGCTCCCGCTCACATGCCCACACTTAAATCCGGACTATGGAACCTTCGGTGTGGTTCTTCTGTACCATCTGCATCTGGTGGTCTGCAGTATGGGTGTAAGACTATCAGTGTGTTGAGTACACTGCGATCTACATGGACTTGTTAGACCAGGTCCAGAGCAGGGCCATGAAAATGATCAGAGGGCTGGAACACCTCTGCAAACACCTTTTCTATGGGGAAAAGCTGAGAGAGTTGGGGTTGTTCAGCCTGGAGAAAAGAAGGCTCTGGGGAGACCTTATTGAGGCCTTTTGGTACTTAAAGGGGCCTATAAGAAAGATGGGGACAGACTTTTTAGCAGGGTCTGTTACAATAGGACAAGGAGTGACAGTTTTAAACTAAAACAGGGAAGATTCACGCTAGACATGAGAAAGATATTTTTTACAATGAGGGTGGTAAAACACTGGCCCAGGTTGCCCAGAGAGGTGGTCGATGCCCCATCCCTGGAGACATTCAAGGCCAGGCTGGACGGGGCTCTGAGCAACCTGATCTAGTTGAAGGTGTCCCTGCTCATGGCAGGGGGGTTGGACTGGATGAGCTTTGAAGGTCCCTTCCAACCCAAACTATTCTATGATTCTATATTCCTGCATTAACTGTTTTAGTATGCGTATGAGGTGTACTGAAAGGCGGTGGGGAACTGGGGAAGAAAGAAGGTATCCCAGCACTTCCTACAGAAGTCATTCTCATTTCAGCTTTGAATAGGATATTTTTAATTTCGTGGTATGTCCACTTTTGCACAAATGGCAACCACATGTAACAGTATTAGTGTTCAACCTGATTAAGTCCTGTGCTTTTAATCTTTGAGCACTGTAGTTCACCTATTTAATGTTTTTGTACTGTGATGTGTATGCTGACGTTCCAATAATCACTTGTCCATTAGGAACTGGTGCAAGTAACTATTAGTTCACTAGGGTAATACTTTTTGTAGTAATATTTTCAGAGCAGCTCATACGGTATAATTCATCAGACAATTATTCTGTGTCTCTTAAGATTTTTAGTCAGTTAAGTAGTAACTATTGCAAAATTAGATTTAGTCTTAATATACATGACTCAAACATTCAAAGGTGAATACATGGGAGTTTTGGCTTACAAATACAAAATGTCAGCAAAAAATAAATAATACAACTTCAGAAGAAGAGACCATGGCGTAATTAATAAAATAATATTCAACCCGCATTTAAAGATGTTGCCAGTTAGTGCTGGGCCAGCAGCTAAACAGCAAAACAGCTGCTCACTCACCTTTCCTTCTCTGGAGGGAAAGAAGGGAAAGAGGAGGATAGACTCCTGGGTTGAAAAAGGAGTTTTAATAAAATTACAATAAAAATGACACAAAACAAATACTTCGACGTTAGAACGCATGCTCCCAGCAATGAACACCAGAAGACGGACACTGCGAGCACAGCGAGTTCAGTGAAGATGCAGAGAGCAACAGCCGGGCACAGGGAAGGTTCTGGAACCAGGGCCTGGGAGCAGCAATGGGAGCAGGACCCCCCCGGGACTGCAGCCATCGAGGAAAGACGGCTGTTCCCAGCAACTTCCCACTTAAATGTGAAATGTGCCGTTCGTCGCATCGAATACTTGGGTTGGCCAACTTGAGTCGTCTGTCCTGGATCCTCTCCTCTTCACATTACACACCTGCTTACTTGCAGAAGATGGGAAACTGAGGGATGACCTTGGCTTCCCAATCAATAAATATCAATGTCAGTGAGCTCTTACATTCTATCATGCCAAGTCCCAAACATTGGAGAGTTACTGGAAGAAAACATTAACTCTGTCCTAGAGGGTTATCTTCTTATTCTTGTACTACATTCAAAACAAAGAGCCATGCCAAATATCAACAAGAAAATGAACTAACCTCCTGGAAAATTATGTTGGTTCAATCAAGCAAGCACTAAAGAAAAGAGTGAAATGGCATCTTTCTTATAAGGTTTCTTTAAGTACCAAAAGGCCTCAATAAGGTCTCCCCAGAGCCACCTGCTCACGTATGTCTTTTTGCCTGCTCTTGATCACCCATCTGTCCCTTTCTACCCTTTCTGTACTGTTAAATGGGATTACCAATTACTTGAATTCAAGTAACCCTTGAAGCATGAACAAATAATGTTATTTTTATTGCATACATCCTCTCCAGTGGCAAAACTGGCTTGGACTTAGCAATGAGAATTTAAGGAGATTCTAAACTTATGAAGTTACTGAGAGAAAAGTGTTGAATTGTACTTGACTGCCTCATAGATGCATATTCAAGACCTATGTAAGCTGGTTTCAAGCACCTGTTCCATTGACTTCAAACTGGAAACCTCACCAACAGCTTGGCCAAAACGTTTCCATTTCCTTAACATTGAAGGAAAAAAAACCCTCTGTGTTTGAATATACATTGAGTGTAATAGAAATCAAATATGGATAAAGCTGACCATTTTTTCCAATACAGACTAGTATTCTTTAAGGTTTTTATGGGGGAGGAGGGGTAGCTTAAATTCCAATTAATAGAACTCATTTGAGAAACAAGAATACCCCTATTGGCATTCGGAGACTACAAAGAGGGGGAAAAAAAGAGCTGTCAAACAATATATCTAAGAAATTTAACCAAAATCACCAGAACCTTCATAATTATGATTTGCACTCACCCTTGTCCATAGTAGCTACTGGTAGTTTCATATGCTGATTTCTACATGAGCATTACAACCTGTAGTTGCCAAAACACTTTTCTAATATTGAAAGCCTCAGTGCCTCGGATCCAGGTCTGCTTGAGCATGCAGTTGCAATAATGAAACACACCAACAATTCTCTGTGCAGAGAATGGAGAGGATTAAAGCGTATTTTAGACAAACTGGGCAGGGAGGGGTGGCTGCCTTGGAGTAAGATCACTTCCCCAACTCATTTTGCTGCACAGCCTGCAAAAAATTTTGCCAGCGTTGAGGTGCTGGAGAGAGTTCAGAGAGGGCAATGAAGCTGGTGAGGGGCCTGGAGCACAAGTCTGATGAGGAGCGGCTGAGGGAACTGGGGCTGTTCAGCCTGGAGAAAAGGAGGCTGAGGAGAGACCTGATCGCTGTCTACAACTGCCTGAAAGGAGGTTGTAGCATGGAGGGTGTTGGTCTCTTCTCCCAAGTAGCAAGTGATAGGATGAGAGGAAATGGGCTCAAGTTGCACCAGGGGAGGTTCAGATTGGATATTAGGAAAAAAATTTTCACAGAAGGGATTCTCAGGCATTGGAACAGGCTGCCCAGGGAAGTGGTGGAGTCACCATCCCTGGGGATGTTTAGAAGACGTGTAGATGCGTCACTTAGGGACGTGGCATACTTGGCAGTGCTGGGTTAATGGTTGGACTCTATGATCTTAAAGGTCTTTTCCAACCAAAATGATTCTGTGATTCTGTGATTCTGTGATTGTTATCAGTGTATTGGCTGTGTTCTGAGCTGCTCAGTCAGGGACATTAATTTCCGTTTTGTGTGCATCTGGCCTGTAGACCATTAGTATCAACTTCATAACTGAACACAAACCTCCTTAAATCAGGCAAGGAACTTAATTAACAGTGCCACCATTTTTATTCCCGAAATAAGTGTGACCGTGTTTGCTATTTCTTGTTCTACTTCAGGGCGTTTGATGTGGAACTTCTTTATATAGCTCAGTGCTTGAGAATACCTATAGCAGAAGTTGCTGTCAACTGGACTGAAATTGAAGGTATGGAAATTGTTTATATTCTTGTAATATTCCTTATGTGTCAATGCAGAATAAAATATACAGGGATCTTTCCGTATTTTACCCAGTTTTGATAACACACAGCCTTCTTTCTGTACAAATTTTGAATTTCATGCCCTCTCCAGCCTTCTGCCATGGCAGGGTACAGGAAGAGTAGGTGAAGGGGTAGCAAGGGAGACAAACTCTGCAGTGCAACTGCACACAGAAGGAGGTAGTGACACTGCTAGGACAGAGCACTACTTTGACACGTCGTGTAATGTGTTAATAAAAACACTGTACAAACAGTCTGGCCATCTTTGTTTGTTGATTCAACTCCACTGTGTCTTGCCTTCCAAAATTCTCAGCCCGCCTATTAAGGCCTCCTCTAGGGCACCCTCTCTTCTTAAGATGTGATGTTTTTTCAGACCTGTGGAGAGGTCTCTGTTACTGGAAAGTATAGCTCCATACATATTTCTTCATGGCAGAGCCAGCCAAGAGGTTTTGCTTCTGCTCACTTCCTCTGTCCCAGCGAATGCAGTTCCTTATTTTTTCCTTTTTTTTTTGGTGGGGGGTTAGTTTGTTTTGTTTTGTTTGTTTGTTTTTTGGGTTTTTTTGGATCTGAATCTCTTCTCAGCACAACCCCTCGACAACAGAAAGTATAATGAACTGCAATGATGATGAAGGGTGCAAGCAAGTAGAGAACATCTTAAACCAACTTTACGAGAAAAGAAATGTTTTCTTTCAGTGCAGTTCCACATGCATTTTGCAGCTAACACAAATGATAGCAAAGATGGAAGAAGGCTTGGTTTCGTAGTGTGCGTTCCCTACCTTGCCTAAAGACTGGCACATTCATATTATTGCTGTAAGACAGCAGGGGGTGGTCCTCTTCAAAGTCACTAAGAAATCATTTACTTGCTTATTGGTGCTTGGGTCCCTATTTACTGGAGCAAAACCTTGTCACAGAGAAGACTGTGCACTTTAGCTTTTCAAAGCATTTCCTTTAACTTTTAGTCAGCCCTGAATTGGTCAGACAGTTGGCTTAGATGATTGTTGTAGGTCCCTTCCAACTGAAATTATTCTATTCTATGCTATGCTATGCTATGCTATGCTATGCTATGCTATTCTGTTCTGTTCCGTTCCGTTCCGTTCCGTTCCATCTTCTGACATACATGGAATTACTGTGCTGCTTACAAACTAGAATCTCCCACTTACGGTATAATGTAATTACTGTAAAGCAATAACTTTTGCAATATAAATGTTTATTAGTGCTCTGGTCTGGGTTGTGGGGCTGAATGTGCTGAGAATGCAGAGGTTCGTGACTATTTAAATGTGTGTCTTCCCATGCTCATTTTTTCTAACAACGTCCTTCTGATTTTCTTCTCCATTAATCACAGGTTCTAAGTTAGTTCCCTTTTGGAGCTGGCTGCAGATGGGCAGGGATCTTCTTTTTATACGACTGCGATATATGACTGGTGCCTGGCAGCTTGAAACAAGAAAATGTAATTAGGTTATTTACATTTTCCAAATATATCATTATACTTAATGGAACATGAGAACAGTTTCAATCAAGTGAAGTGGTGATGAAAGCTGAGGTAATTCTTCATTGCTCCTGTTGTATGTTTCATTTTTGCAGCATGTATATGTTTTATAAGATTGTCAGCAGGGAATTTGCACAATGTTTTGAAAAGCCAACACATTTCCAAAAAGATTTTCTTATCTAGTAATCAGGTTTTTATTTTAAAAAGTAACTTTAACATGTCTCATAAACTCACTCAAATAAATATATCTGGTTTTGTCTCATCATAAATACGGAATTTTCTTATAAATATTAAAAAGAGGCACTCTGTTCTACATTGTGCAATGTTGTGTTGTGAGTGACCACAGCCATTTGTTCCTTTAGTATCTGGAAACAGACGGACATATTGCAACTTGGCATGATCAATCATGGTTCACGCTGATGCACGTTTGGATTCAGTGTTATGGGAAACATTAATGGATTTTACTGAGTTGTAACGGTAATATTCATAAGGCTGTTCTAAGAACTTGCAGTAGTCTCTTGACATTCCAAATGTTTTTGTCTGAAGCTGAAATAGTTCGTCTGAGATGAAACTGCACATCAACTCCAGACTATAGAAGGTCCAAGAAAAAGCACATTTTGTTTTAAAATCTTGTCTTTTATAAATATATTTTGTTCATATGTACTAAATAAAACTGCATGCTCAAGGCTAGGAGTCCTTGGCATCTCCAAATTTGTAGTCAAAGGGTATGGAAAGCTAATTCAGAGCATACGAAAATGAGACCAAATGTACATTGGGGGGCTGTGCATTAGCAATGCCAGTTTGAAGTTGTCAGCCCTCAAACCAGATCAGAGAGGGAGGGAGGGGTCTGGTGTCTTTATTAGTAACACCTTTCTCTGTTAGAGTGCACAGGTTTCAATGGTGCTTTCAAAGCAGTTGTGGATTGCCAACAAACTAAGCCAATCTTTCTTTTGGAAACACATACAAATATGAACAGATTTAAAGAATGAATGCTGTATGGTTATACTTTCACATATGATTTCACTGGTGATTTTTCTTACTCTTTCTGCAATATTGAGTTTTGTTCTTTCTAGGGTTACCTCAGTTTTCTAAAAGTTGAAGTGTTGGAATAAATTCTCAAAAAGCATCTTCAGTTTGATTTCACAGGCTTTATTCTCTTACCTAGTCCACATACGTCTCTATCGCTTCTGCAGAATCAATCACACGACTCATTGTTGCCATTGCTAGAATAAAATACCAGCTTCTCAGTTTTTGTGAGGTGAATTTCCCTGTTCAAACCAGGACAGCAGTAGCTCCGCCTATAATTAATTGAAGTTGCCAACCAGATCTCAAAAGCAGATTCCTAAAATTTTCCTTGTCTTACCTTAAAACTGAGTTTATTTGAAATTTTAACCAAAGTAGTTCACTGTTTTCAAGTTATGAGGCTTAAGTCGTGCATTATTTTCTGCATGATAAGTAAATATCTGGTGACATTTTCTTTAAAAAAATCTGCTTTTGAATTGGATGTCAAAGCTTGCAAGCGAGTTGCTAAATTTATGATTTAAAAAAAAAAATAATTTGTGCATTTTCTATGAAGTTTTTTCAAAACTTTGCAGATTAATTCTCCAGTACCTCTCTCCTTATTGAGAAGTCTCCTTTAGCTACTGTGCATATGTCAGTCCAACAAAATAATTGGTATCTTCCAGCTCAGAGATGCAGAGGTGAGGCTGGATTTACCATCTGTGAGCTTTGTGGGGTTGGATGCTGGTTTACTTGCACAGGCGTAGCCTGACACATTCTGTTGCAGTGGGGATAAAAGCTGAACTGGGATGAAAAAACAAAAGGAGTAAACTGGGACAGAAGCACAATGAGGAGAAACAGAAAAGAGAGTCAATCTGGGGTGGAGACTGAAAGTCTGAGATGGAAGAGCAATGGCCTTGGCGAAGGGATTGGAATAAGGGGATGGGGAATGAGGCAGATCAGTTAAGGACAGAAAAAAGGAAATGTTGCTAATGAGGGAAGGGGAAGCTGACAGGGCTCCCGAAGCCAAGTTCTCCACCAGAATAGGGTGAGGACAGAAATTTTCTAAACAAGTTGGTACTGAGGAGAGAGTGGTATCCAAAGTCTGGGTTGGAACCCAGAACCCATTTTTCAGTGTTTCTCAGTCATTATTTAACCTCTACAAAATCTTTCGGCAAATCATATCTCATCTTCTCTCTGTGCCAGTCCATAAAGATAATAACTGGCTACTGGTATCAGTTATTCTTCCAGCCCTGGTCACTGAAATCTCCCGTAGATCTACAGGCTCCAATTCTGAACTGCATGAAGGAGCAATGGGATCTTTGACAGCAATGTGGGACGTTGTACAAACCAAGGGTCAATGAAAACTCAGTTTTCAGAGTTAGAGAGCCAGGTATGAAGAACATAAGAAACAAAAGTAGCGTTTCTGACTCATTCCCACATTGTGTATACGTGCTATAAGAGGAGATACTTGCTTATCAAAGGACTACTTTTCCTAAAAGTCATACTTATAGTGCATGGGACTGATTCAGGAATCCGTAAGTTGTATGGCAAAAGCAACTTGATTGATTGGCCTCCTGTTTAGAAAATGCAAGTTTGGATAAGAGTATAAATGAGAAAGAGGATTAAAGAGAGGCAATATATTCCTCTTCATCAGATAAAATAAGACAGGCATATAGTTCTTTTCCCTCTTTGCCCAAATGGTCAACACCTTCAAAGAGGGTGTTGGAGGTACAGATTCAGTTCCTCTATTTTTTAAGCCCACATCTTAAGAAATGGTGAAAGGATTCCCAAACTCTTCTGCAAATCACTTCAGAGCGATATTTGGACACTTAAACACACTCCTGAAGCAAAGGTGCACCTGCTTTGTGCCTCCCGACAAGGACTAAATAGAAGATTAGCACAAAGTGGCTTTTCACTGTCAGAACTGAAGTGCATAAGAGCCTGTCTCTAGTGAAATTACTCCACCTGAGAAACTTTAAAAGATTTTAAAGTCCGTAGTGTATAAATGTCTTCAGGTTTGGCCACAGGAGAGCGAAGCTTTTGAACACTCGACAAATTTCAGGTTTGGGTCAAAGATCTTAAGTCCACTTGTGTTTTGAGCCCTGTATCTATATGTAGGTCAACATTAACTTAATCCAAATATTTGCTGAATGCAGAGAAAAGGGAGAATTACCAAGTATGCACTGAAAACTATTAAGCAAATGTGAAGGATAATTAAATATTTTGAAAATCAGCGATGCAATGGCTATGAATTATTTAAAGAGATGACCACATGGCAGGGACCCCAAATTACTGTATTAATTACACAAGCAGAAGTCTCTGACACCAAAACATTTTACACTAACCTAAGGGTTTTCTAGAAATGTCAGAGGCAGAGTGATGGGAAACATATAGAATTGCCAGAAATCAGATCTTTAAAAGTTAAGGACACATCTAATAGAAATCTGTAGCTGTCAGAGATCAGAGATGCCTTATCTTTCTCTGAAATATAGATCCTAATATTCATTCAAATCCTTATCTTGCTCAAGCTTCTACCTTAATAGGGAGAGCTAACTTTTCTTGTTAAATCCATGAATTTTTAGATATTCTACTTACTAATTACTCAGTTTAGTTTATTACTATCATTTTTCTGTCTAGCTATCTGGACCAATGGGAAGTTTGGAATCATGTATCTTGATTTTCCCATGAAGATCACATCAGGTGACAAGAGGTTTTGGACCAGACCCAACATGTGACTTCAGAAGTTAAGAATCAGGTTCCCGGGTGCCTACGTTTAAACTTACTGGTATCCAGAATCTGAATGAGGCACCTTTTACCCATCCCAGGCCACCCTGCTGCCTTTAGTCAGAGTTGTCTAACATCAGTCTGTTCAGCATGCGGGGAGATGTCTATGTGCTCACTGCACAGCCCAGAACCTTTCTCTTGGGGTAGGAAGGAGGTAGAAGCCCTTCAGGAACCAGGTCTGAGCTTTCCCTGAGCAGAGCAGGAGCCTACTTACTAGTCTACAGATTCAAATCTGTATCTAAGAAATGGGAGACCATGAGTAGGTGCCCACACTGGAAGGAGATCAAACCCGTATGTCCCATGGGGTGTTCTCCAGCAGGTTTCTATTTAAGCTGTTCCACAGTGCACCGATGTGCATAAAGCCAAATAGTGAAACACAACTCTGCAAGAAGACCTGGGTTCCAGCCCTTCTCTTTGCAATATTTACTGTCTGTTTTCTATATATTTACTATACTTAGGGTATCAGGAGGTAGATCTCTTGCGAGCACTACTCCGCTCCGTTCCTTCAGGCCCAACATACCTCAACTATTGCACAGCGATCCCAGAATCAGTAGAAGATTCTCCTTGGTACAACTTCAGAAGCAGCTGTGCTGGTTTAATTGCATAAAGCCATAAAGAGGAGCATTCCTGCTGCCTCTGCACCTGTTCTGCAGCAGTTTGGAGTCTCCCTCAAGCCAGTTCAGCTCACTAGAATGGCACGATGACAGCTTCCACTTGTTTGGGTGGTTTTCCTTTCTTCTGAGATCATTTTGTGGCACTTCAGTGATTCAAAATGAGTCACTGAGTGGTCCAGCAGGCACAGGGTGCAGCAGCAAAGGAAGACTTCCCCTTTGGACAGCTGTGAACTCACCACAAGCTTATAGAACGACCTGCCACCTGGAGGCTAGGACGCTTTTCTAAGGTAAGAAATGTGAATATAAATTCCTCTTTTTTTTAAGCGTAGGCAAGACCTGAGCTCTTGTTGCCCTCTCAAAATGAGACCTTTAATTATGGAGCTCCAGCAAGAAGGTGCTGGCTCCATCTGCTGATGTATTGCAGAGCCCCCACATGATTTTATGGAGTGCCAGAACACGGCATGGCAGGCTCAGGTGGAGCATTTCCCGGTTGTTCCTACTAGGAGAAGAGCTGTTTGATTCGCACTTGCTGTAGTCCTGCTTGATTACAGAGACTGTGTAGAGAACCAAGTTCCTCTGAGCAGAAGACGACAACTTCCCTGATCACAAAGCCTGTCATTCAAACCAGTGCTCTGCCTAATTTGCCCTCACTCTTCTCTTTATGGACTTGCAGAGATACAAAAGGTCTCCTCGATTCTTTTTCAGTGGAATCTTAACGTTTATGATTTCCTCCTACCCTTGGATATGTGGGGGTCAGTTATGCAGATGTAAGTCTTCCAGGTTATGCCCGTCCTGCATGACTCAGCCTTCCAAAGACACATCAAAACAAGGTAATTTCACAGACCCTAAAAAGGATATAAAAACAAGTAGAGAAAATCTACATGGCAATTCTGCAACATTCTTACCAACATCAATGCCTGCATAGTTAGTGCTTTCATAAATACAGATTTCACTTTTTTTTAAGTGTTTCGATATCTTTGCATAAAAACCTTACCTTTCTTTACCATGTTACTAACACTTCATAAGACACTTTTTCAATAGGCTACTTAATATCAGAGTTCTCTTTGAAAAACACACGCAAAAACCCCCAAGTTACTGAAAAAGGTTCAGTAGTTTACTCAAATTTCTTCACTGTTAAAATTTTTTATCATGGCCCGAAGCTATGGGAATGCAAAATCCCCGATACACACTTAGCTTTTATCCTTACAAGCTGTTTTTTAACTCATCTTTTAAAGATGGCTTGGAAAAAGCAGTAAAAATTCTTTTTACTCTCAGGCATGTCCTGCTGGTGGACAGCATGTTTTTTGTGACAAATCTAGCAGCCAACTTAAAATCCCCGACTGGTTTCAGTGGCACTGCAGCATTATCACAAAGCAGGGTAACTCTTAAATGAGTAACAACACAGAGGAGTCCAGGTTAGTTTTTCACCATGGAAATGAAATTCTGTTAATATGTATAAGCACAGCAACATCTCCAAGCCATCAAGTAATCCCAGCCAGTATTTAACTTGGATCCTCTGCTAATGTTTAAGGCTCTGGAGACCTGGCCATAATTATTTATGTACCTATTGTCCAAGTGTTCCTTCGGTTCACAGTCGTAATGCTGACTGCAATCTAAAAATAGTCCAAATGAAGAGACAGGCAAAGACAGAAGGCTGCAATGAAGTTTCTGTATCTCGGTGTTTATTGCTTAAAATAACATCTAACCTTATTTATGATCCGTGTATGTTTCTTAGGGATGCAGTGGCATGTCTGTTGTAGCTCAAGGGGCATGAATTAAAGTAGTGTTGCAGCGTTGTTGAAGGCTGCACCCTGCCAGCTGAACCATAAGTTATCTACCTCTTTGGAAAAGGGATTCAGAGGTTAAGAATTGGATGCCACTGTGTCGTGCCTATTGCGTTAGCCAACAGCACATAAGGGAGTCTCGAGCACACGAGCCCAAGGGGTCATCTGGGCTCAGGGGAGAAGCTACAGACAAACCTTTGTTTCTTACTGGAAAAAGAGATGGTGTTTTTGTATGACCAAGCTTAAGTAATAGTTGTGAGATCATAGCTGAGAGGAGCATGCTTGAATATGATTTCATTTAAAAGATCCATGAGACAAGGAAGAGCAAACTAACCTCCATTTTACTGGGTATTTTTTAATCCGTTTTGCTTTGTACTCTTCATAGATCTGTTCAACTGCCTTAACTGCGTAAGTAACTAGTATAAAAAAATGTAACTACTCCTACATTTATACAGTCCTAAAATTACATTCAGCCCTTTGAAGGCAACCATGAGGCTGATGCGGCCCTCAGTGTAAATGAGTCTAACACCCCTGCTGTAAGTTAAGTCTGCCAGCTTCTTATACTACACACATACGCATACAGCCTTAGTATGTGCACATTAGTGCGAAGGGTAGATCATTTTTTGCTAAAGCAATGCGCTCCATGTCTCCCTTTTTGCAGAAGGAGATGAATTCTTGCTGGATGTGGAATCCACAGGTACTAGCACTCCATACCTGACAAATGTAGGACACCCATTTTAAAAGAAAGAAGTTAAACAGTCTAGCCCATTTTAGACCAGCAGCCTGTTCAGAAGTAGCTCTTCAATGCCCTATACGTGCATTATTGCAGTTATTAGGAATAATCTGGCTTACTTGAGGCAAACAGCAGCAAGCAAGCTGCAGCAGCACAGGGTGTAGGTCAGCTGGGCGTGTTGGCCAACTGCAAAGTCAGCATCGTTGCAGCAGTTCCCCAGGCCCAGGGGAAAGGCTTCCAGCTTCTCTTAGGGAAAGCCACACCAGCAGGGAGTGCTCCTCCTCAGACCTCCTGCGGCTCCCAGGTCTTGCAGTAAGGCCTCCTAATTCTCATACCTTTTCTAAAGACACCATCTACCATCAGTGAGCAGCATTCAGTCGTAAGATCTCCAACAGGCTGTGGACAGTTATCCTTTGTCTACATTTATGCTACCATGCTTCCCAGCACTTCCACGAAAGCAGCAAATTACATAAATAACTTACAGTCTTCTTCTACGTGTACACTTAGTGTTCAAGGAACAGCTGCAGACCAGATAAACATCCTCCAGAAATGGCTTAGCCACAGGTGATCCTTCTTACCTGTGTGACCTTAACTCCCTTTCAGGTCCATGCCTTTGCATCATTCAGGCTCTGCCTTCCTTGGGTCTTCACGTCCTGCTGTCAAGATCACTGTCCTCCTTCGAAATTTCATCAGTTTGTTGTTTTAGCAGAGTGAACTTCAACATCTAGACTGAATCCAAGTCTTTGTCGCTGGCATGTTCTATACAATATGCTTTCAAAATGAGGTGGCATTAACTCTGGAATTTCCATCTGTTTTTGCCATGTTCTTATGTTTCATCTGGGGTTATCCTGAAGCTGTTTAAAGATCCTATTACAAAATAAAGGGAAATATGAGTGTCAGCTTTTGGACTGGAGATCAGCAGAGCTGTTTGAACCACAGGATGATGAAGAATCATTACGTTCTGCAAACAGTTTTGGCAACTTCACTTTGCATGGACTCTGGAAAGCAGCCTTCCACATGTGGGGCAAATCTTTATCTTCCTATCTTTGTAGAGAAAGGTTAGGCAATTATGTCAAGGACAGGCTTCATCCTGTAGCCACATTACAACCTCAGTTGCACAGGCTGTCATAAACTACCTGGCTGCATATTCTCAATCATCTGCTGTCAAACCAGGAATTAGGTCAAAACTACGAGGCATTGCTAACTCTTTTTGGCTGGCAAGGCCTGATGCCATTTCAGGGCTCGACAACAGAACTGCTGATAACTTCCATATCGCATTGCCAAAAACCAAAAAAACAAAACCATATCCATGGCCATCTTCCAGTCCTTAAGCCAAGTCATAAGTTTTAGAAATTGTGTCAGCTCAACTGTCAACTGTGTCAGCTTTTTGGTGGTTTTACAAGTCTGGCTAGATTCTGCCTGGTAGAAGGTTTCATGATAATCAGAGCTTAAGCACAGATGAGCTTAGAACAACCTTTACTGTTTCTTAAACAATAAAATTCTGGTCTCACAAAACTGTTTTCTGATGTTATGTCTAATTTTACTATTCTTGACAATTTATTTTCTCGATAAAATGCTTCATAAGAACAGGAACAGAAGAAAAATAACCACTTTTCTGCAGGAGTACTGCAATGGAACTACAAGGACCAATTATTCTCATCAAGGATATAGTAAACATTATCATCCCAGTATTTGCTAGAAAGCTAGAAAAAAGAATGATTGACTGCACAAGAATATATTAGATTAAGCAACTTCTGTGTGCACTATTCATGTTTTCATGCATTGCTTCAACTTCCGTGATACCTATGAAATTCTTACACCCACACCCATATCTGCATATAGTGTAAGAAAAAAAACAACAAACTGCACCTTTTCAGTTCACTTACCAAATTAATTAATTATTGGGAAAGACTGCTTACCAAAATGAATAAATTTAACTAGAGCCATTCATCTTTAAGTGGTAAACAAGGAATAAGGAATGCTGTTGTGATTTGTCAGACCCTATAGAAACACTGCAGAGTGGAGAGGTTACTCACCACTTTGTCTACATGTGTGATGTTTGTCTGTCATGTACTTGCCAGTGCCTTCTGTCGTGGTTTAATCGCAGCTGGCAACTAAGCCACACACAGCTGCTTGCTCACTCCCCTCTGGTGGGATGGGGGAGAGAATGAGAATGGTAAAAGTGAGAAAACTCGCAGGTTGAGATAACAGCAGTTTAATAGGTAAAGCAAAAGCCCTGCACAAAAGCAAAGCAAAACAAGGGATTCATTCACCACTTCCCATGGGCAGGCAGGTGTTCGGCCATCTCCAGGACAGCAGGGCTCCCTCACACGTAGCCATTACTTGAGAAGACAAAATGCCAAAACTCCTTCTTCTTTCCCCAGCTTTATATACTGAGCATGACATCATATGGTGTGGAATATCCCTTTGGTCAGTTGGGGTCAGCTGTCCCAGCCGTGTCCCCTCACAGCTTCTTGTGCACCCCCAGCCCACTCCCTGGTAGGTGGGGTGAGGAGCAGAAAAGGCCTTGACTCTGTGTAAGGCTGCTCAGCAGTAACTGAAACATCCCTGTGTTGTCAACACTGTTTACAGCCCGGATCCAAAACAGAGCCCCATACTGGCTACTAGGAAGAAAATTATCTCTGTCCCAGCCAAAACCAGCACACCTTCTGAAGCCTCATACTATCCAAGGAAAATCTATCTTCCTATCGTGGAGATCACCTTCTCCAAGCAACAGTAGAGGACATGATAATATCCCAAATACAGGGTCACTGTTCAGGCACCCTGGAAGTGAATTGCATGTGAACAATCATTGAAAGGAGAGAGAACATGGTCGCATCTTACACTGAAAAAAGTAGGAAAAAAAATCCAGTGCAAGGCCCACACCATTCCCTGAAACCATGGATGCTCTGCCTCTGACGCTGAAACAGTTTAAGAGAAGGTATCAGGGAAAGGTTGATCTTGCTGCATGCATCCTCCCCATCGCAGTGGAATTTCAGGAGTGGCTTGAACAGACCTGTATGTTTAAGGGAATCTAATTTTACATGTACTGATTTCTCTGGGTTGCCAAATAATGAAGCATTCTTTCTATTCCTGAGTACTTCTGATTTACTCAAGATTATACGGTACATCAGTCTAGCCCTAATCTGGAAGATGGGTCTGATAATTTATTTACCCTCAGAAAAACTCTACTGAATTTTCCAGTGGTAGGGCAAAAGATTTTAATATGTTAGGATAGAAGCTCCTCACTGTGAATGGCAAACATTCACAAGGGGATATGAAGTGGTTTTGCTGATTATCTGAGTCCCCAATTACCCTGCCTGCAGGCTGCACTAAAAATCCTGGGGGTTTAGCTCCTTTCCTCCTAAGATGTTCTCTATTAATACAAGGATTATGCACATAGCTCTGTCAGTGTGCAGTCAACACCAAACAATTACATTCCACGCTTTAAAGAAGTTTTATTATGCATAGTGGTTACTTTGGGGAGAACACCATCTTTGTGATTAAGTGCAAAACTAATGCATAATATAGTTGCACAAGTTTGAGCAATGTGCGAGACCTTTTAATTTTCCATCAAGCAAGATGTTTGGGGAAAACATTTGCAGAATGGTCATTCATAAAGCTACTATTGCGCTCGGTCAGATATTTAGGAATTAGGAAAAGTCAGCAAGCGTGTAGTCTGCTGTTCTCAGCTGTGCCTAGATAATAATTTACAGGAACCTTAAAAGCTTCTTAGGAAACTCACATTCCCAGCTCTGCGGAAGGCTCATTCTTTCCATGTTTCTTTTACAGACTTGTCAATGTTTTGCCGCAATTCAGTCTCTATTTATACTTCCTCACAGTTGAATCCCATACAGTCCTTCTAGATAGGGCTGTGTCCTGTAAAGCTTAGTTCTTCATTCTTGAAGAAGAGGACAGATCAAAGTGAGTGACGCACCTAAGATGGCTGCTGCCTTTGTAGACAGAAAGACACTAAAGAACTTCAAAATAAATTGGCTCACATTTCCCAGGGCTTTGCTTGGTGCAGCATAAAAGCTTATAGGAAACATTCCCTGAACGTAAAGTCAGTGGCAAATGTTATCTTTCATATCTGAGAGATAATGTATTTAGAAATAAAAGATGTATTTATCATTTTGCCAAGATGCAAACTTGACATCAAAATGTTATGTGGCAACACACCATTTGTGCTTGATAAGCACCAGAGTCAGAGGGAACAGACCTTCACACAGAAGTAAGGTTTGCAGCACAGGGCAAGTTCCACACAAGAAACTTCCCAAATGCCAGAACAGAGCCACAACATGGTAGTGGTACCAATATTTTGTCTTCTCTTGTGAGGCATTATACATGCACACAGTATTTCAAACATAGATGTCATTTAGTAGATTGATTACATTAGTGCAAGGCTTCTCAAGTTTTATGATGCCACGGCTTTCTCAACAGCAGGGAACAGTCACTCTTACAGATCTACTGCATTTTTGCCAGAAAATAAAAGGGTAATGACTTGAAATATGAATGCCACAGTAAGGCACATGATTAATAGCCAGTGAGTAATAAAATCATTGCTGACAAAATACGTCCAATGAAAAGTTTAAATCTTTTCCAATGAAAAGTTTAAATATCCCCTTGGGAAAGGAGTCCTCAGTCTTGTTTCCAGTGCTGTGGAGGCAATTTATTCAGTGGCTTGTCAGGAAAGTGTTGTGAAGCAGTTCCAGGCACATGGACAAGAACCAAGACTTCCCATTCTCAGACACATTCCTCTGTAAAAAAGGAGGTTGTGTACCTCTCCTCTTTGTGTCCTCAAGAGTCCTGCACTCTTTGTTGAACAGCAGCCCAATTTCAACAGGAGTTCAGTGACCCCATGCTAGACCTTTCCATAGCTCAGTGGCTATTTCAGAAAGGAGGTAACACGGATTAAATTGCTTTAAGCTAAGGAGGACCCGCAACTCTACTGTTCCATTTTGCTCTAACCATTATGTTGCTGTGGTAATATAGTCCCTACTTCCCACGTTCCTCAGAAGATGGTTTGGTGCTCATTCTCCTACAAAAAGCTGCACATGCCACATGAAGCCCTGAAACAAGTGCCGCTTGAAGCACACATTTCAAACGTATCATGTGTTTTCTAGAAGCTGACTCCGAATGTCTTTGCTCCCACACACGAAAACAAAACCAGAAATTGCCACATAGTGGCATATGGAGCCCTCATACCCTCGAGAGACAAGACACGTCACTAAGCCTACATAAGGTTTACCTACTGCTGTAAGGTGTGATCTTGATCTCCTTGTCTGCCGTCCTCATCTCTTCCTCCATGCCCCTACTGCACAACCACACCTACATCAGCATGTTGTCCAGCTGAATGCTTACACATTTGAAGCGTGCTACATTTTCAGCTGGACCTTATACCCACCAAACTCCCCACATGGAGACCCAATTACGAATGCTTGTACAAGAGAAGGGACAAGAAGTCACAGCCAGGGAAGGTGGGACAGCCCCTACCAACAGCAGACCTGGCTTGATCAGCTGAAGACCGTCACGGAGCTGCACACACACTGTACTGACCTCACTGCGGGAGCATCCAGCCTTGCCCATGGAGAAGAGCCCAGCCACCTACCTTACGCTGTGAGAATCGCCCTGCTGTGACCAAGCACCTACTCCTACGCTCAACAACTTTGCACTGAGGGGCTAAGGCAGGCAGAGGGAACTGTTACAACTGCAATCAAAGCTTTACCAGAAGGGAATTCTACAGCCATGTTTTGGAAATGAAATCCATTCCCAAACTCTTCATTAAGGCATAATTAATTGGGAAACCACTGGTGTGTAGCATAAGACTAAAAGCAACAGAATGAGCAGTCTTGTCTGCTAGAGAAAACTAGATTTGGAGTATCATGGGAAAAGAAAACAAGCTAAGCAAGGAAATTTTTCCAAAATATGCTCTGTCCACAGTCTCATTTCTTCATCCCCTGAAGAATCACTGTGCAGTAGTTCGTCACAGCAGTCAGTTATACATCTTCCCAAGATACACAGTACAATGCCCCGTAAATGGCACCAGGCCACTGGAAGTACCAAACAACATCAAAGACACGTAAAAGGAGAAGTTGCTTCAGCCAAGGAGAGTATGGGCCAGGTGACAGTCTCCAGCTCATGGAGTGGCTGCCCCCACCAGAAGACTCCTGATGCTGTCCATCACATAGTCAGCCAGAACACAGCCCCCTAAGCCAAGGCAAAGATCTGACCTGGCATCTAGAGATGGGGGGTATCACCACCATACCTGGGCCCTTACCCACACTCTTTTCGTGTTCTTAGCATCCTTGACCTGGTGCCACTCCAGTTTAGGCCCAGCTAACTGGGGTATAAAGGGGGAAGTATCATCCACCTTATCTTCTTAGCCTTTTGATTCTCCTCGCTCGCATCAGTTGGTCTCCTGGACAACAAGCACTAAGTGCCTGCCACCCGTCTACCCTATCCATCTCTATTCACAGCAAAGCCCCACAAGGCTGCACCCATCCCACCACCTGTTAGTCATAGCGCAAGCGGCCCAGACTATAATTACTGCTGGCTCCTCATTGCTTTCAGTGGACCTCTGCAATGACTGTAACTCTCATTACTGAACCAAAACCAACAGCTGCTGGTGCTGCCCTTCCTGCATCAGGATCTCTGAGTCCTTATTTCCCTAAACTGCAGCTTCTCAGCCTGCCTCTCCACCACCTGGAGGCTGTTACACAGCACAGCAAATACCTCACACATGCTGGTAAGAAGCTCTTCATCAATTTTATCTAACCCTGCAGGAGAACAGGGTAGCCCCATCCAAATTCCAACAGCGGCACAGCAGGCCCTTGACCCATTCACATCAGAAGTGTTTTCCAGGACTTCCCCACACAACGTTCAAAAACCAAGTAAACAAAAAATCACTCACTCCCAGGAAGTCTTTAAAAGCTGCCAGGTAGGACATAAATCCAAGTGTTGACTCCTTAACACCTTAGTTTTTCTGCATAGCTCAGCTGTGCCCTAATGCAGGCACATGTCAATACAGGCTAATATACAAACTGAGTTAGAGGTTGTAGTGAGGTGGGTTTTGGTCTCTTTTCCCAAGTAATAAGCAACAAGACAAGAGGAAATGGCCTCAAGTTGCACCAGGGGAGGTTTAGATTGGATATTAGGAAAACTTCTTCACAGAAAGTGTTGTCAGGCATTGGAACAGGCTGCCCAGGGAAGTGGTGGAGTCACCATCCCTGGAGGTTTTCAAAAGGCACGTAGATGACGTTCTTAGGGACATGGTTTGGAGACAGACTGGCCAGTGTTAGGTTTACGGTTGGGCTCGATAATCTTAAAGGCCTTTTCTAACCAAAGCTATTCTATGATTCTATACAGCCCTTAGTATAGCAAAGGGTAACTCAGTTGTGGCACTGCTGCAGTATATATTAAATATAAGGCATCTTTGGCTGGGACCTGGTATTTTACACAGTGTTGGGATTTGTTATTCACACCAAGGCAGAGATGCCCAGGCCACATCATCTCTCCTGTAAGAGCTTAAGAACTGTGGCTTCCCTAAATGTAAATGGAGAGCTTGAGGAAACACAAGCCTTTGATGTGAGGGGGGAGATGTAATGCATTTAGGCAGAATATTTTAATTATGTGAATTACAACAGGGCAGCCTGCTCTTTTTATTTTTTGCATGCTGAGTCATTTCCACTTGGACTCTGCAACATGGACCCATGCACTGAGTGTTTAAGTATTTGGAATAAACTATTAGTGCTGTGCTCTAGCTTTGGCAAGCCTTAAGCAGAAAAAAGAAATCACTCCTTTTCTTCTTTATTTCACTGAGCTTGTTAGTGCCTCCTTTGGAAGAGACTGGAGCTAGAAGAAGGTCTCATTTTGAGAGATGCAGTGCCAGGGGCCAGTATGCTGAAACTATCTCACCCAGCTCTCAGGGACTGACTGCTGAGATGTCTCTGAGGCTCTCGGTTGCCATCCAGTCTCATTTGTGTACAAAATATGGAGAGATGAGTCAGAGTAATTTCTTGCCCTTTATGAAGAAAACCTGATATCTTGTGCATAGCTGTGGTATTTCTACACACAGTTTACAGACTTGCCACCAGCTTAGTTTTATTTTTCTTCTGAATCTTTTTTTTTTTCATATAGTAATTGTTTTGCTGAAGTCTGTAGCTGAGGTGTTTATTCAGCATCTGTGCCTTCTAAATATTTACTAATGAAGATCTTCTAAAAAAACTTTTCCCTCAGCCTGTTCCCTAGGCAGTGTAACTTTTTCCATTTCTTTGATCCTGAAGCCCCCCTTATTTTTAATTTTTCTTCCCTGGGCAGCTGAAGGAAAATGTGGCAATATATACCAAGCCCTTCCCCACCCCTCTAGTTAACAAAGATACCGGTTGTAGATCAAAGAACCCATCAGAACAAACTGCTTCCTATGCAATAAGCCCTCTGTCTCTGGAATAAGCAAGTTTATCTTCATTGTGCATTCCGATAAGATGTTATTATAGTAGTGACTTTAATTACATTTCTCATTATTACATTAGTGTGCAGTAACGTAGGGTTTCACTGTATCTAAATGTGTTAGTTTGCAGAATATGGTGCCTTTAAGTCTTGTGATGGAGGGAAGTAAAGCTTCGAAAGCCACAAAACAACAACAAAAAAAGGTTCATTTTACACTCAGTTGTGCAGATGTCCCTGTGGAAGGAATGAGGAAATTTTTCTGAATATGGACTGGAAGGCAGAAAAGGATGAAGAGACATCATAAAAAGGCAACAGTACATGCACCCCTGTACATTCCTGTAATGCAAATGTGGTAAGATTCTTGAAAAAAAGTAGCTGCTTTATGGCTTAAGGAATAAATACTTTTTTTGTCTGAAGTGATATACCTAGAAGTACATTTAATGGCAGATCATTAAATATTGATCTATTTTCTTCCCCAAAAAACAGCTTCATCTTCCTCTATATCTTTTTTTTTTTTTTAATGGTAAGACTAGAAGCTGTAAGATTAATGCGCTATCTCAAAGTATTACATCTTAGGCATTAAGTGAGTTAAAAAATGTAGGTATAAAAATATTCTTTAAGATTTATACATTTTGGATGTCGAACAAATAGTCACTGAACTGACACTCAGTAAAACAGATTTTCATGTAACTCAGCTTCTCTGATAACTTGATTAAATGTGAGGCTTGGTATTTGGTGCCAGGTGATTCCCAGGGGAGTGAATTTATCACAGGCTTAGTCTTGCAATCCTTACTCAATAACTGCTTGATCTGTAACTTATTGAAAAAGGTGGTAGTTCCCATGAACTGCAGTCAACCTTAAATCAGGGCATAAATTACCAAATGCATCTCCCTTTGAAAGGCGCAGACCTCCAAACAGACCATCACTACTGGCCCTACAGAGCAGTAATAACTCCATGATCACCAAGACAACTGCTGTGAGCGTATTTGCAAGGAGTGGATCAGAGCACAAGGGTTTTCTTCTCAAAACTCCTAGGTAAATTATTCAGTTGGTCCCAAACTTGTTTTAAAGCAAACACATGGTAAAATGATGCATTGCTTGACCCCTATTGCTTGAAGCAACTATAAGTTTATGAGGCTCTTTTTACTTCTGCCAGATAGTGAAAATACAGATAAATCTGATCCATATAATCAAGCTTTTAATTAAAATACAGCGAGTTTTCTAATATAAATGGCATTTTCCCTTCTACTCACTGCATCCTGCTTTAATGCCAAGACTGAACAAAAAAGTTGTGCTTATCAGTAAAATGTTCTTGTCTGTCAAATATCACCGAGTTTGTTTTTGGGGTTGTTTTTGGTTTTGTTTTCTTTCTCTCTCTCACTATATTTTGAGTTTTAAATAATGCAGTTTGTAAAGATGTCTTCCCCTCCTACTCCCTGGAAGGCACATACACTGTCTTTGCTTAAATCATGGGAGTGTTTTAAAATAAAATATTATTAAGAAGATGTTTGCCATCAACATTAATTGTGAACATCTTTCCATGTTTTCATCTGGAGAGGGAAGTCTGAGGACACCACTTAGTGAAGAGAGTTTCAAATGACATTCCAAGATGGGCTTTTTCAGAAAGTGAAACACATCTTAACAGCCTCTGTTTTGAGACATCTGTTAATGAGACAGTAAGTCCCTGAATTTAAAAGGGGAAACAAAGCAAAACAAAACAAAAACAAAAAATGTGAAGTGGCCTGTTTTGTGACCATTATTTTCCCCTTTCTACAGCAGGGATACGAAGAAACCACATAATCGTGTGAGGATCCAAATAACCATATCTTCTAAATAAACACAACACATGAGGGCTTTCTAGGGATCACTGCTGCACTATGAGTGATTTATGAAGATAAAACATGGTAAGAACTACTAAGTTGACAGGTGGCTAAGGTAATGATTCCATATGCCCATCCCTTAACATTATAAAGACAAAAGTATTTTCTTTCAATTTTGCACCAAACTTCTGTAGATGGAACTGTTTAAGCTGAGTTTCAAATGGAAAAAGGCCCACAAGAACTGAAATTAGCATGTTAAGATGACCCCACTCTTAATTAAATTTCCAAAATGTGCTGATCTTCTTCATATCTCTTCTTCAATGATAGCAAGGCCAAGTGAAAAACCTCTCTATGGACTTGCTTTTAAATGTACTTTCAGGAAGGATCAGAAAGGATATCCTGCAAGGTCATTAATTTCTTGTTAAAAGTTCTGCTCACTAAGGATGGCTTCCCTCGCCCCCAAAATTCAGCATCTAACATGAAAGGAATATGTGCTAGACTCAGCCTTGACTGGTAAGAGAAATCTATCACTAAATTAAAGAGATTGCTTAAGTGCAAGGTACTGTCACTTGATTGCATTTGTGATGTGTGACCAAAAGATAGTTCAGACAGCTACACATGTTCTTCATATTTTAAAACAAAACAAAACTAAAACCAAAGCAACCAAACAAAAAACAAACCAACAAACAAAAAAACCAAACCAAACCAAAACCAACAACAAAAAAATCACAACACCAAAGCAACCTAGTCTTACAAAGCTGAAAACAGTTAAAAGATAAATCAACTGAAAAGAAAGAAAATAAACAGGAAAGGGAATAATAATTAGAAACTGCTTAAAACATTCTAGGAGATGTTTTAAAAACCACAATCCAACTGAGAACGGTGGCTATTCTGGTTAAAAGAGAACAAACTGGCTCAGAATGGGTATGAGTGCAAATGTATTCTCTAAAACACAGGAGACAAAAAATAAATAGAGATTTTAGAAAAAAAATACAGAAACAAAATGAGGAGAAATGCATACCTAGCAGAATTAACAGTAAGAAAGGAATTCAGCATCCCAGAAACTGAAGGAATTCAAACAATGATTTGCATCACTAACAGATGGAAATGAGAGAACTGCGAATAATAAAGCAAAGGCAGATACTTCAAAAAGTATCTGGATTTATTAAAAAAAAAAAGTGAAATTATACATTACTTATACTGCAAAATGGTAACATTTTATACTTTAACAATAACTTGAGACATTTTTTAATCATCGCATCCTGACACCTTGCTCTCAAGAATTTTAAATGTGAGCATCAACGAGCTCTCTGACCCTCGCACATTGCTTCAACGGATTTTAGAAGGCTGGGAACATTGAAGTGGAAGACAGCTAATATTAATCCAGCATTCATAAAGAGACATATGGAATGGGTGGTATAATGAGAGATGGTTTAGAGCTAAAAGCAATTACAGGTAAACTTGCAGAACAGTTAACACAGGTCACAGTTGCTAAAGAATTAAAGGAGGACAAAGTAAGTACCACCAGTCAACAAAAATATCTGGTGAAATTAAAACTGAATTAAAAGTTTAGCTGGTAAAGGAAATGGGTTTGGTATTGCAGACTATCAGAGGTATTCAGCTTCATGCTACCTGACATTTTAATTAGGAAATTAATGTAAGCTGTATTGAATTTGTATTATTCTAAATTGATTAAAAACTGACTAGTTCCTAGGTCTGAAAATGTCACCATAAATGGGGAAAATTTTATCAACCTGATGGATTTTTAATGAGGGCCCAAAGAGATCTTTCCTTGACACTGCAGTATTTAACTATGTTTTTAACAGCGATGCATAATAAACTACGAAGTTGTTACTGAGAATTTTGCCAACGACACAAATTATGGCATTGGTAAAAAGAGAAGAGAAAAAAATCATGGGGATGATGGATGTAGTCAGATTGTCAATAGGACAGGTGAGAACCTCAAGGTCACTTTATCCCTCCCCACTTCCAAGGAAGGACCAGCTGTTCTGACAGATTTTTGCTTAATCTGCTCTTTGGGGGGAGAAATTCCTCCCCATCCATAGGGAAGTTATTCCAGTACTTGCTTGTAAGCCTCGTGCAAGAAAACAGTGCATGTTTCTGCACATCAAAAATAAGGTGACGTGCAGGAGTGAAGAACGTTTGCAGGCAGAGGTATGAGAAGATGGGGAGTCTAATCTATAATACAAAGAGATCTTGGGCATCATCTCAGCAAGAGCCAAAAATATTAAAATGTTGATGTGATCTCTATAGGTTGAAATGTAGACATAATAAGGCTAAAAAGTTGGCTGAGCTCGGTGTATGTCCCCTGATTCCTGGTAGAGCTGGAGAACACTGGGTTCTTGATGTCGGCAATTCAAAAAGATGTCGAGAATTTGGAAAGGGCTCAAGGAGAGCCCAGTAACTCTTAAAGTGATTTAATCACCTGATACTTAAGGGCCATTCTCAAGTGTAGGAAGGAAAAGGTAGCATAAGCACAGGCTGTAAAGGAAGAGCCAAGCAGTAACAATGAGCTTTTAGCCTCCTGTGTGTAGATAAAAGATCAAATTGCTAGAAGCTGAAGCTAGAAAAATTCAGAGCAGAGAAAGCAATTTTTCTTTACAGCAAGGATAAGCCTAACCACAGAACAACTTAGCAAGGATTGTAATGGATTTTCCATCACTAAAGATTTCAAAATCTATGTTTTTCCAGAAGATTTGCTCTAGCTCAACCATAACTATTGGCTTTGATGCCAAAGTTCAGGGAAATACTGGGACCACTGGGTATGTGTGAAGTCGGAAGACAGTGGTTCATTCTTACTGTTTATGAATCTTTACATAATTGTTTCTTTTCCATACTGTTTATTTTCATCCAAGCAAATCCTCAACAACAAGAAAACTGTTCAGGATAGTAAGATAAAGAGTGGACTCAGGTGAAAAGGCTGACAGTCCATCAGATTCTTCCCAACATTAGGTGTGAAGTTTAGAAGGTGAAGTGAAGGCAGAGGATTACAGCGGTTCTTGAACCAGTGCCAGCTGAGACTGAGGCACATAAATATTTCAGCCAGGTCAAGCAAACAGCAAGGATGTGATTTCTTATTACACATTTCAGCCAGTGCTGGCTAAAAAGAATGGAAACAGAATCCTGCTAGAGTTTACCTTCTAAGATTTACTATATCATCAACATTGTTATACAGAAGCAACAACAAATGCAAAAGTTGGTTGTCTCTGTCCTCTTCCTCCGCGTGGCCTCATTGTTTTGAGAAGAAAGCAATAGATTCCATCAATTGAAACATCTTGTACTTCAAACTAATCTCAGCTACTCAGCTAGCCTGGGATCAATCCACATCTCTTGGAATGAAGAGACATCCCAACAGCCATGTTGTTCTGAGCATCTGAGAGTCTTACTCTCTGCAGCACAGAACAAACTCAGCACAAATAACAAGACAGGCAGCTGGATCTCAGTGCATTAAAAACTTCAGTGGACTGAAGTCAAATCTTTGTATGTGTGAAAGGAAAAAAAAACAAGGGAGTCTATGGAGTTTTGGTATAATAAGATGATGACAAATTTGACTGGAATTACTTTAAATTTACGCTCTTGTAGCTCAAAGCAGAATTTTCCCCAATAAGTTTAATAACAAATAATATGACTTCATTCTTGTGCAGCTGCTTCAGCAGGTACTTACATACATGCAATAGCAAAAATCTTTATTTCAATGACAGTGCTGCGTAGAAAATGATCCTTTCCAATTCTAAAAACCGTAATAACCTGACCAGTCCAAATGTTTTCCTGAGTCTTTTTTGGTTGGTAACTGAAAGTTACCAAGAATGTTTTAAGTCCATTTGTCCATATCACAGTGAGCTCATTCACTTCTTGACACCTCTTTTGACTCTGGATGAAAAGTGCCACGAAGCTAAATGATAGCTTTTATATCTTACTGGTTGTCTGACCCAAGACGGGCAGAATCCACATTCTGATGGCAGCACATGAAGCCATTCAGCCTGCTCACCTGTGTCTCTCAGTATTTCTGAACTGTTGCTTTAGTCTTCTCAAGTTCAATTTGTTACATGTCCACTCCACCGCTGATTTCCTTTTCTTCCTTCTCTGCCTTTCGGCATGCAACCCTGACCTGCCTGCCTACCTCCTTCTTCTGCCTCTCTGACTTTATAGCTTCACTTTTAGAGTCTGAATCAGAGAGTAGTGAGATGAGCAATTCTAATACCTTTGCTGTGAGCGAGCAGAGAACACAGCTGTCCAGCACTGACTCTGCAATGCCACATTCACCAACATGTTGCATGAGATTGCAGCTGCTTTTTCCACCTGTTTTTCTTCTGAAAATTAGCATCTTAAGCCACAAACATGCAGTCATTTGATGTGAGTAGCATGAAACATGTTTGTGCGGAGCAAATGTTTTATCCTGCTTGTGCTGGAAAAGATGTGTGACAGAAGATTCCCTGATGGTTTAAGTGCTTATTGTTAAACCTGGTACAGATGTGTCCAAACTGTTCGGACCTTAGGATACTGACATACTCAAGCTGCCTGTGAATGAGAAGAAGGGTAAACTGAGCAAGCTCCAAGCTTCTAGACAGTGCAAGCAATGTCAAACTTTGCCAAACCCAAGGGTGAGGGGTTGTGGCTGGCCCGGTCCTACCCTGGAAAGAGGAGCAAAAGGTGTGGAGCTGGGCGTCCTGGCAGGGTTTGGGCTTGTTGTTCATGCACCCACTGAGGGGGTGGGATAGTGATTGCTGCTGCTTGAACAGTCAGCTTCTCCTGTTTGGCAACGCTGCCCTGCACCTCTGACTCCACCCTGTGATACAGGAACAGCCCTCACTTTCCAGGGCTCCGGGACGGGCAAAGCCGGCAGCAGAACCACAGCAATGTTGCTGTTTCCAAGAACCTGCTGCCAGAGGCAAGTGCCTGCTGTGTCTTTGCCTAAAGAAAGCCCATGAGGAAAATGTAACTCACCGAGTAAATCCATGACACAGTGGCTTGAAATCTTCTCGTGCCCGCACCAGCACACTTAGAGCCATTGGATGTATCTCCATCGCGCAGAACACGGCGCTGCTGTGCTAACAGCTATTTCTTGTGCAGTGGTGGACAGTGTCAGTGCTTCACTGCAGCCCTGGAGCAGAACATACAGAGTGGATATATTTACAGGTCTTAGGAACTTGCAGTTCACTCCAAGTGGAAAATTCATGTTATTCTGTGTTTTACAAAGTTTCAGTGCTAAAAAAATTTAGAACCCTTCCTTCCCTTTTACAGCTATATCCAGTCTTTACTATTTTCTACCTGTCCTTTTACAGATGGTTTTCTTTACAAAGCTATCCAGCACAAAAAGACAAAATACAGACTAAAAAAAAGGAGAACAGCCTCAGATCAGGCTTTGGTTTATGAAAAAAAAGGTTGGTCCATGTTTTACGGGATGGGACTTGAGAAGGGAAGTTACAACATGTGCAGCCTAAGGAAGGGCGCTTGCACTTGGAAGGGGCAGGGTGGGAAATAGGGCACTTGTAGGGGATAATGGCAAATCAGAAATGGAATTCGCAGAGCCTGGGTGGTGCAGGGGAATGACAGATGGTGGGGTCACACCAGCAGGAGGAGGGGAGAGCAGAGCCTTACGATGAGGACACAGGCTTTGAAAGCCACGCACGCATACAAGCATCTGGACTTAGGGATGGGTCTGAAAGCGTGTGTGGAGAGAGCAGAAAGGACAGGTGGGATTTACGAGCCCTGCTCCTGAGAAGACACATAGTTCAATAGGTTTAGCAGATCACAGGTAACGCCAGCATATATTCAGCTGTTGTAATAAAACAGCTACGTGCACATGCCACACGACCTGAAATACAACTGTATGCAAAAGAAAAGTGTTCCCTGCTATATGACCTGTAGTATATAAAACTCTAGTAATATGTATATCCATGTGATCTTTTTTAGCTACACTTTTTCAAAATGGTGGAGTTAAAAATTGTCACCACACACATACAAATGCAATTCCGTCATTTTGCTCGAAGCTACTATCAAAGTAGAGATTTAGGAAATGACTGATAAATGTAGGCAGTGGCTCTGCAGCCATCCCCTACTGCTTGGGATGGCTTCAGTAGCAGACCTGGCATTTTAATTCACCAACCAAATGGGCTGCAGCCAGCACAGCAGGCTGTGCATCAGGGAGGTGAGAGTACAGACCCACCTTGTCCCGCCAGCTCTTCGCTGGGAGCAGCAACTGTGAGCAGAAGCATGAGGAACTGGAGCTTTGGACACCTGAGCGACTCACTCTGTGGTGAGACCCAGCAGAACCTGGCTGTGAGAGCCCCCGGATTCAGGATCAAGAACCTCAGTGATTTACACACCACACCTCAGCCCAGACACCCAAACTGCCCGCGGGTATAGCATTGGCAGTGTGAAGTCTTCGGTGCATAAGTTAAAAATAAACAGCATTATGGATATAAAATCTCAAGTCATGCTGAGTTAGAATGTGTGATTGGCACTTTGTAAATGTTTACAATGATTTATAAATAACAGCATCCCTTCTGCCACTCATCTGTCGAGAAGTCTCCTGCAAGAAAAGTGAGGCAGCAGTGGGAAAACCCACTATTTTAAGATATTTCAGGCTGAAGTGGGCTGCAGAAATATTTGGGGCATTACATTTTATCTCCTTGTTGCCCCACAGCCTGCACACACACATGCCTCAATAAATTTGCGTTGTGGAGCTATAATTCCATTGTGGCTTTTTGATGTCTACTCAAACAACGTTAGATTTTCTGTCATGTTTTTACAATGTAAAAAATTTTGGCTAAAATGTCAGCAGGATGGTATCTTTAATCATATTTATTGATTGACCCCAAAAGGTTCAGTGCAATTTAACTGGAACCCCTCAACTCTGCTGGTACCTGTTCCTAGCACTGCCTAGAGCCCCAGTTTCACAATACCTTTTATTCTAGTGTCCTTGGAGCCACTTGTCTTCCCCGATATTTCTCTTTCAGCCTCTCCTTTTTTACAGCTAATACAATGTGCTACATAGTTAGAAATGGTTACTCATAGGTAATATGAGGATTTAATAGAATGTGGAGCAGAAAATACATGTGCTCACCAATAACGGCTGCAGTTTGCTGTTCTCTGGCAGGTCCCATAAACTGATAGGACCATTTGAAACTTCAGTGCTGGTATTACTAATCCTATTTACAAACTTTTTTTTTTTTTTTGCATTGCAATTAAGAGGTAAATGGAGGTCCTATGAGCCCGGCTCACAAAATCGCCAGGAAGATTTTCAGGACAGCGAGCTGAAGATGCTGACTCTGCAGTGAGAGCCCAGCAGCTGGCTGTCATGGCCCTGAACACCAGTGGGAACACCGGACCAAGGGGATTTCTGCAGGACACGCCAGGTGGTGACAGCCCTGGTGTGGGGTCCAGGCGGAGAAGCTGAGGGCACAGCTGGGCAGAGCCAGCGGCCTCCGTGCAGCCCGGTGCAGGACGGTGCAGCCTGCCCGTCAAATCCTTCTGCTGTTGTCCCATCACCTCACGGGGGCATCTTCCCAGTCTCTCCCCACAGACAGTTTGTCCCCTGTGTGCAAAAGCCAGGTCGGCATCAGCTGGAGCGGCACGGGATGGCGGTGATGTCACCCTGCGTGACTGCTGTGGCCGTCCTTGGGTGCTCGGTGGCTCGTGTGCGGGCCCGTAGGCGAATGGCCGTCTGTGCAGGCACCGGGCTGAGACTCTGCCCCAAGGGGTCCCGGCGGTCACCTACCAAAGCCTCACCGACCCCACACAGCCCCAGGCCCGGGCTCTGCCGCCCGCCCCGCGTACGGGCCCAGAGCCCCGCCGGGCCGGGCAGAGATGGGGGCGCCCCCTCTGCGGGGAGCCGCGGGGCGGGGAAATGGCGGCGCCTGAGGCGGCTGCGCCCCCGCGGGACGGCGGGCCGGGGGCGAGTGTCAGAGTGTGACGGGGGGTGAGCCGTGTGAGCCGGGTGCGCGGGGTGGGTTCTGCCTGTGTGGGTGCGTGTCCGTGCCGTGGGGTGAACTCCGTGCGGGAGGTGTCCGTGTGTTTGCGGGGTGAACACACGGGCTGTGTGCGAGGTGAGCGGGGGAGCAGCGGGTGCCGGGTGCGGGGTGTGTGTGTGTGTGTGTGTGTGTGTGTGTGTGTGTGTGTGTGTGTGTGTGTGTGTGAGCGGGCGGCGCGCGGGGGGGGCGCAGGGGCGGGCCAGCGGCAGCGGCGCTGCTGGCCGCGCTCCAGCCCGGCGCACTAATACAGCCTGGCGGCTCCCGCCTGACTGACGCCGGCCG
>VWYH01010050.1:7556-49040 GCA_013399365.1 Pampusana beccarii
AGGCTGAGGGAGCTGGGGTTGTTTAGTCTGGAGAAGAGGAGGCTTAGAGGTGACCTCATCACTGTCTATAACTACCTGAAGGGAAGTTATAGCCAAGTGGGGATTGGTCTCTTCTCCCAGGCAGTTAGCAATAGGACAAGGGGGCATGGGCTTAAACTCTGCCAGGGGAAATTTAGGCTGGATATTAGGAAGAAATTCTTTACAGAGAGAGTAGTCAGGCATTGGAATGGCCTGCCCAGAGAGGTGGTGGACTCACCATCCCTGGAGGTTTTTAAATTGAGGCTGGACATGGCACTTAGTGCCATGATCTAGTAAACAGACTAGAGTTGGACCAAGGGTTGGACTCGATGATCTCTGAGGTCTTTTCCAACCCAGTCGATTCTGTGATTCTGTGTGATTCTGTGATTCTGTGATATATGAGATAACATAATATAATATACAGCGTAACGTAACATGACAATATATGTCTGTAGTTTGAATGACCTATGTTACGTGGCATATGGACTATAAGCTATGTCTGATAATCTATTCACAGCTACTGAGCAGTAACAACTTTCAAGCATTACAGATTGATCACCATTTCAAACAAGTGGCAAAAATTTAAATGTGGTGTTATTCAAAGAGAGGATCATATTTCCTTGTACGTTTATGTCATATTCCTCTCAATATAGGCATACTCCTGGTGTTTGCTACAAAACAAAAAACTAGTGAAAAAGATATGTAAGACTTGAGCTAATTAGGCTAAAAATGGAGATATAATAGATAGATGCACTTTTCAAAGAGGAATAAAATAAATATCAACAATTTTAGGGCAATGTTATGTTATATTACTATGAGTTAAATGAGTAATTTTACTTCTGTACTTTTTTTTCATATGCTATTAATTAGAAAACTTGAGTGTAATAGGTACTTTGAAACTTGCACATTCAGTGTTGCTTTTTAAAATTTTCTCAGAACCAGTGAACACCTTGGTAGGTAGAAGGATGCTTTTGAAAACAGACAGAACATAACCGAAAGCTTGACTTGTAGTTTTATTTCTCTTGTTTTCTTTTATACTTCGTATTCTGTGATATTTTGCACAGTGAGCAAATTACAGTGAGAACTGAAAATATGATCTTGAAAAGTCTGTCAATAGGAAAAAAAAAACCTGAATATTAGTTTTTGACATTTCTCTTGTTTTACATCTTCTCAAAGCACCTATTGACTCCTAGTTTGGTGTACAGGCAAAACTAATTTCAGATGTTCAAAACAATCTGTGAAACTGGGAATTAACTCCTTGGGAAATTAAAGGTCATTTGATCAGTTAGACTGAAGAAGGTTATATGATTCTAAATCTTAAACTGAAGAAAAATTATAATAAACTCAGAAACTTCCAGAAACGTCGTGTGAAATTTGGGGAATTTAAAAAAAAAAAAAAAAGGTCAGAACATGACATAGGAAGTTATTAGCATGGAAGGCACTTAAAACCTTTACCTGAAATAAGAATGAAAGCAATCCAATTTTATCAGAGAGACTATTCCTCCTAAATTTCAGGATAGTCCTTCTTCCCACAGCTTGCAATGCCTTGTTTGATTCTGAGTGTCACCCACAAATGTGAGCATCAGTTTCTTCTTTGGAAACAAAGGGATAAACTGTTATTAACTGAAGTGAGACCAGGATTTTAGACACAATCCTTGACCACATCTTGTAGTTTCCCTGTGGTTTTCTTTGGTTTTCATTATTTCTTTATTAATATCTTCATATTTAATACTTGGTCTGTGATTTTGAATGTGCTGCAGGCTGAGATATCCCTGAAGAGCTTTAGATACTGTTAGAAGAATCTGTAGGATCAGCAGTCTATTGAATGAAAAATATTCACTTTGTTCTATATTTATATTATTTATGCAGCGATGACACCACCTCCCACAACAGAAGACACACGTATAAATAATCCTCATGTATGAAATCTCCTCATGTTCCATATAATATTGTAATGGACTGTATCCATCAAATAAACTACTATGAAGACTGAGATAAGATTAGGCATGCTTTTGTAGATGTTATAAAATCTTAACTTTAGTATGATAAAATACAAATTATATTTCAATTTTTCAGTTTCCTGATACTTTATTCACGAAAGCTGAATTGCATTTTTGAAGTAACTATATACTGCGGCTGAACCTAGGCAGAAAGGTTTTTTGATAAGTTATTCAGAATTTTTAAAAACTTCCTAGAAACTGTACCAGTGATCAGATGGTCCTGTCCCAATAGATGGGATGAGGGATGAGTTAACTCTGAATGCAACATGCACCCTGACTCAACAGAAGAGATCAGATGTGAGTTAACTCTGGGTTAATTCTGTGCGGTTATGTGAAGTGAATGACAATCACTCCAGGGGTCCAATTCAATTATGAGTTTTACTAAAAACACATGGTGGAAATACTAATTACAGCAGTTAGTGACACTTGGCAAAAGTATTTTATGATATCCAAGAACTTAACAATACATTAACAGCAAAAGTCCTTCTACGAGCAATGGGTTGGCAACCACTAGTACCTATAATACAAAACCTAACAAGACTTTAACGGAACTTAAAATAATGTTACTTTTATATGTTCAAGAAGAAAAAGAGAGTAAGAGAGAGGGAAGGAAAACTAAGATATGAGAGAGAGAAAGAGAGTAAGATTATCACCACTCTACAGGTTATTGATCCAGCAATGTCCCCTGAAGGGAGAGTAGACGCATTAGAGATTTTGGTCAAGCTGCACAGCATATACACGCCACACCCGATGCCACGCGGGGCGTCATTTTATAACCCAGTGCATTTACATGTGGGCATTTCATCTCCTCCCTTTGCTTGCTCTTCATGCTAGTTAGGATGACTTCTGTAAATGGGTCTGGGATCTGCAAACTAGGGGAAAGTTCACAGTGCCAACCATAAGCGAGTTGTCTTGCCCATCAGGGGTAGCTGTTGGTTCATGGCTTTCTTCAGGTAGCTGGCTGTCCGACAGATGAGATCATCTCATTCCAACTAGGCCATGAGGCCTTCACAGCGATTAACAAGGTGCCTGACACCATAACCATCTACCTCTTCCACTGCCAAAAACAATACATTGGGAAAGATAAGGGAGATGCCTGCCTTCACAAGCACCTACCTTATCCTCCCAAAGTACAAAAAAACAGTCGTTTAAGGCATAACAAGGTCTTTTGTTCTGCTAATCATGGGGGGGAAGCACTTCAAGGTTGTCACACAGATTTAGCCTAATGTGGGATAATGTAGTCCTACCACACAAATATTTGACTTTTTGTGTGTTTCTGTTTGACTCAAATGTGGTTTTCAGTATTTAACCAATGTTTCTCTCTGTGAAAATGGTTCATTTTGAAACCATTGTGAAATATAGATGCACCTTTTACAATTTTTTTTAATCTATCAGGAACAACAGAAAAAAAGCTGATCTGAAAATCTTTTGTATGCCAAGCTTAAGCAAAAATTTTATATTGGAATCAATTACTTACAGGACTGAATGTCTGATGTGCTTATGCTTAAGATACAAAAGGGTGAACCTCATAAGTGTCTGCAAAAGCTTTTTTTTTCCTTTTTCTGAACCTCTGAATGCTGCAAAGAGTGCATTTATGACAACATTGAGAAAACCCTTTCTGCTTAAAATTAAAATTTTGCATAAGTTAAAAAAAAATTGCAGACTAATAGAATAAAACCAGATTTTGGTACACATGGAAATTAATGAAAATCAGTTATGTTCTTTTAACCTTGAAATTAAGTCTTCCTAAAATAGAAATGTTTCCATACCCCTTATTTCCATCCTTCACTAGCAACAATTCCATTCTGTGATTTCACACTTGATGCTATGGGATGCAAATTAATAGGCACTTGTCAATAAATGTCAGTCAGTGCTGGCAACAGGTTACCAATCTCCCACTCATGTTAACAAAAGGCAAATTCCCATGAAAAGTCTGAAGAAACAATTTCTGCCTTTCTCAACAGACAATGTTGTGATCGAATGCAACAGATGAAAAAAAGATTCTTAATATGTGTCTTTTCATAAAGCAACACTGAAGTATACCTCCCATTCATTCCTAGTGGGGCAAGAGGAAGAAAGCACTTTTATTGTTCTAAGCAAAACCAATAGCTTTGTTTGAACTTTAAAATATCTTTTAAATTAATGCTGCTAATTTTGATTTTCTTTGTCTCTGATTGGTAGAAAGAAGCCTGAATTCTCCTTGGCTTTGTAAGACAGATTTGCTTGGCAATGCATGTTACTAAGAGGGCAACCACATGAGGTAGAGGGATTAATAATGAGACAGAATCTTAAATAATCCAAATGAGGAGTTCAAATGTCATCTTGGTAGGGAGGTAAATGGAAGTCACCAACATTGAGAAGACATATGCCGTCCCATCCATAATGTTTACAAACTAAAGAAAACTGGCATAAAAGTAGTCAGCATCACTTCCATTTTTCCCTGCTGGCCATCATGGCAGAAAAGTTGAGTAGTTTTAAGTATGCAAGATGTGTATCTCTAAGTCGTGTTATGAAAGCTGTGGTACACCAGCACTGGAAATCTGACAAGCTCCCTGATCGTACAATACCTGGAAATTATTACATCACATGAAATAAACCTGATAATATAAGGATTTTTCTTGTAACAGTCTGGAAGAACTATGTTTTATGAGAACTTTCCTTGGTACAGTTAGCTTCCCACCCTCTAATAGATTTGGGGTTTTGAAGACAAGGTAGAGTTATGCCTCTTGTTTTGGATTCAAAGGCAGCTCAACTTTGTAGAAAAACAAGACAACCCAAATAGTAGAGCAAAAAATGACAAATCATTACCACAGCAAAATTGTCAAGATGAAAGAAAAAGTGAAGGACTGAGGAAAAGTTCAGTAATGGGAATCAGATCTCACTGAATCTTAAAAGGCAAACTACAGGGAAAAAAAAACCAAACAAAAAAACAAAAAAAAAAAAAAAAACAAAAAAACCCCACCACAACACACTAAAAAGATTTACTGGAAAAAAGATGTTTCTGTGATGAATGTAGCATTAATAATTGCAAACCAGCTAGACAAATTAAAAATCGTATGTGCAGAGTGCCTATATTGTTTCTTAATTTCCCCCTTAAAATCAGTTATTTGACCTTCTTGGTATTCACTATTAAATTGTCACCTGAATATAATTTGGAAGACAACATAGCTTCACAGAATTCTCCACTGCAACATTCTCTGTCTTGATACCTTTATGATTCAAGCAAGTCAACGCTTGAAAACAGTAAAGCCAGAATGATTCTATGAAGGAATTTCGCAGCAGACAGTGTAAACTGTTTTGCTCTTTTAAACCCAGAATGAAACTGCTTGGGATGGACAGAGACCTTTCTGCATTTCCTTTCTCTAAATGACAGAGGAAAACAAACTCTGAGTGTTGTGTTTTCACTGCCTAATGGAGCTTTCTGTATACTTTCCAGAGCATACACTGTGTTCTACAGCTAAATTATAATATATTGATTATACAGGTTTTCTTGCAGCTGTGAGGTAGCCACGTCATTCCAAGATGCGGATAGATGCTCAGAGAACAGATGTTTCTCCACATACCATCTGTGTTAACATCTTTCAGTGACCTTGAATGCTGCTGTTCCTTTAAGTGTCAGTTATACCTACAAGTAGATATTATACTTGATCCAGCAGTATTTCTGATCACTTTCTGAAAGAAATACATGAAGAAAACATACTTGATCAATCCTGAATACATGCAATAAGCCGTATATTATTTGAAGGCTGTGAATCCTAGTGGAATTTCAGTACTGAATGCTGACTCAACTAGCTAATTTAGCAGCAGATTAGCTTTATGCTTGCAAATATTCCCATTGACATCTGCAGGCTTGATTGCAGGTTTACATTTAAACAAATAGTGAGCACTTTTATGCATTAGAGACCAATAGACATTATTTATGTCTGAAACTTTGCAATTAGTAGTAGTTATTATTTCAGTATATTCTTGGTGCCCCACAGGTATAGCCTGTGAAATCCTCTTTGAAAGTTGATAAATTGCTAAAATATTCCATAAAAAACTGTGGTTATGACACACAATCCTCTTCTTTGTACACTGAATTTGACAGCCTGCTTGTTTCAAAATGCAACAAAAAAAAAGGTGATTCAATTGTGATATGGATATTTTACATTTTCAAAACAATACAAAGAGAGGGACAGAGTTATGATAATACTTGAAATGTCAAATTTTGTGTTTATCACCTTTGCCAAAATAAGGCACTCATGGCATATACTTCTTTGAACACAGCCTCCAGATGTGTAGGATCTGTGAGGAGACAAACATAAGTTTCCCTTATCGTAGATTCCTTCTAGCCAGCTATGAAATAGACCTAAGAAACCTGGGACTGGTAAACTAGCTTGGAATTAAGACTTTGCTGCTTTGCTAGTGTTGAAAATGTGTATATAGTATCTTAAGGAACTGAAATACCTTGATTATTTGATGTCTTTTGCATACCAGCTACTTTCAGTTTCTGGCAACAGTAAGCATTGGCATCCTTTGAACCATGTGAACCATATTTGAAGCATAGCCTGAACTCAGGCTACTTTACCGTTATTTGTCCCTCCAGCCTTTTCCATAGAAGAGGCTGAATTACATTTTGAAATTACATACAGAATCAGAGATGGTGGAAAAAAAAGATTAAAAAGCAAAAGAACTGTCTCCTGAATTAAGGGGATTAAAATAAGTGGTCTAAGGTTTCAAAATTTTAGGTGCCTTTTGCCAATTCAGGGTCAACATTTCATATTCCAGTGTTTTCTTACCAGTAAAAATAATGCAGAATTCACTGTATCTTAGTTATGTCCATCTCTCCCTCCTAAGTAACAATGATAGATTTATGGCCCAATTTTTTTTTTCTTTCTTTCTTTTCTTCTTTTCCACATATCATGTTCTGCTGCTTAGGTGTGTCACTGCTGACTTACCCATTCTTCCATTGTTCCCTGTACATTTTATAATATGCTTAGGAAACCTCCTTTAGTTGGTAACACTGACTAGAGCAGGACTTGATCACCAGTAAACAAGAGGGAGCTGTTTTCATGATACCAAGCAGCCTTCTGCAGCCTCATTTTTGGTCACTCTTCAGCATCCTTTACCCCTAAGAATCTAGAAGCTGTGTTTGCCTTTAGTGCAACATGGAGGATTATACATCAACACTGTGTTAAGCACAGTGTAGTTAAGCACATGTAATTATTCTGGGTTCACTTTTTTCTCTGAAATTCATAAAACACATACTTGATACATGCATATTCTATGCTAGCATACAATAGTAGTTCCGTTATGCTTCCCCATTTTTTTTTTTAAGAAAAAAAAAAAAGCCTTTACTGACAGTTCTGTGAGGCTTATAAAGGTGAGTTCAGATGAGCCAGAATCGATGGTTACTAGAAAGGTAACATCTGACAGCAGAAAGATTAATGTAAAATCTAGAGTCAGATAATGTTGTTTAACATAATTTTACATAGTAGGTTTTCTATTAGATACTCTTCAGATGAGACACAAAACTCATGTTTAAATGTTCCCAGTGCTCTGGGATGACTCAGAAGGCACTACCTGTGCATCAGCCCTGAGGTCTTGCATGAGTCTTGTAAAGGTGGTGTACATGTGAAAGACAAGTGGGAAGAAGTTCTTTTAACTAGACAGAATCGCATGGATCTTGGAGAGTGTTAACTGAGCATAAGGCATGTTGCAGTTCTCCTACAGCATTATATTTGGGCAAGAGGAAGCCTTAAGAAATTATTCTTTTTTTGTCAGCAGATTTCAGGAATTAGGTAGAATTTACTGTTTACTATTTCCTTTAAAACAGCAAGGCAAGATCTATTTCTACTTCAGGTCTTACACATGACAGCATAGGTATTAGATCTAGTTCATAGCTAGGATTCAGTCCACAGCCTTTTTTTTTTTAATTATTATCTGTTATTTAACTGCTTGTATCATTGTCACATATAATACAGTCTCTTTTACAAAGAATCACAGAATATTTTCGGTACAAGAGAGGTAAAATATCCATTGGCAAATGTTGACATGGTGATTCTTTTTAATACTCTGTACCTCTGGCATGAGAAATCTTGCATTGAATAAAAAAGTAGGAAGGAATCTTATAGTTTTTACATATAGCCAGCGTTGATTCTTGAGGGGAAAGTCCTGCTTAACTAATTTCCTTTTATGACAAGCCCACTCATCAAGCTGACCAAGGGAAGCCAGTAGATGTGGTTTTTAGGCATTTTAGCAAAGCTTTTGCTACTCTCACAGTATCCTCCTGGATAAGCTGACCAGCACACAGTTGAACAAGTCCATAATACATTGGGTGAGCAACTGGCTGATACGTCGAGCTTGAAGAGTTCTAATAAATGGGGTTACATCAGGCTGGGAGCCAGTCACCAGTGGGGCTCCCCAGGGCTTGAATTCCCATGATTTTATAATTCTACTGTACAAGCTCAACTACAGAAAAAATGTAACCTCAGGAACCTCAAAAGTGACTCACAAAGTTGAAACTATGTACCCTCAAATCGAATTGGAGAACATGCCTAATAAGTATGACCAGTTCCACATGTGTTTAGTCTGACCTCAGTGCAAGTCTAAATTGAGTCATCCATGTTTGAAAGGTGGCACAATGCACTGTTTTGGGCAGTCTCCCATGTCATCATTTACACTGAGGAGAATGTTTGCCTATGGTAGATATTGAAGTTTAGTCAATGCAATGACAGACAATGAGCAAGTGCTGTTTTTTTTTTTTAGATTACTATTAGCATGCAACTGGTGTCTTGTATAGAATGAATACAGCAAAAACCTGTCTAAACTTTTATACAAATGATCTCTTTGAATCAAAATGTCTTCCCAAGCCAATATGTTTTATTAAAAAAATGTATGAGTCTAGAGTGTGTCAAAAGTACATTGCAGCAGGGCTACCATATCAAAATGTGTCAGCTATATCAACCTTCTATGTCTATTGAAGCCGATATTATTTTATTCAATTAAGATAATAAAGATATAGCATAGAAAACAGTTGTTATTGATACCGACAGTACACCTGCTACCAACCCCATTCTCTGCTCTTACCTGGCAGTGCTGCTATGGGCTTTAATAGATTTCCAGCAAGAGTGCATGTCTAAGTACAGTGAGCAGTTTGCCACATTACTGCAAACAGTTTACATCATGGAATGTCATGTTTATGCCTGATCATATTTAACTTAAACAAAAATGTAAAAAGCCTGAGCTTCTGCAGTATGAAAGCAGTCCAGTATAAATTCTGTTTTTTCCCCTTCCTGCATGATATTCAACATAAATTTGCATTGGTTTTGGTTTTGATCAGGATTTATTTTCTGGTGTAGGACAAATAAAAGGAGAAATTATAAATTTGTTTTAGGACTTGTGTAGCTGCATGAACTTTTGTAACTATATGTATTATTCAAAAGAAGTGTCTTCTTTAGGATAAATTAGGAAAGATGGAACAGGAAAGTGGGGGAGGAAAAAAAGTAGAAAAATACCTAGCAAAGCACAATAGCATGAGGAGAAAAACAAGGGGGTTTATTTTTCAGGTAATTTATACATGTCTCAATGATTGTCATTACTGGAGAGGAAAAGGATAAGTTGCATCATTTCTAAGCCTTTTCCAATCAAGCTAAAAACCTTAAACTGAATTCTTACACTGTTCAAGAAACTGTGCTTAAAGCTTTCTGTCAAACATGGTGTTTAAATATTATTTTTTTACATTCTGATAACAAGCACTGATTCTTCTATCAATTTTAGAAAATAGAAATGTATGGTATAGCTTTTCAAGGTGACTTTTGACTGCCAGGGTAAAAAACATTACCTGATTTGAGGTTTGGTCCAGGATATAGCTCATTGCTAAAATATATGAAATGCAGTTTTCTATAAATAGTAGAGATCAAATGACTCTATGTGGTGAAGAGCTAGCATCCACATTCTGACTGTCTAGAGAATTTCAGGTAGTTATAAAGTTTTCAGCTTTGATCTTGTAGCTGTACTACAGAAATATCTAAAATTCTGAATTAACTAAATATAAATTATATGGTATCTCTAGTTCATTTTCAAGACAGTATTATGTCATCTTTCTATATATATGAACCCAAGAAACTTCTAAAGTGCATTTATGGTATACACAGTAGAGTGTGGGTATGTCATGAATAATATATGTATGTGTCATTTTAATCATATGATGAGGTAGAAAGTGATACGGTAGAATTCCTCCATGCTGTGAAATGATCTCGTTAAGCATTTTACATTTCTTTTCTGTATGGCATTTATGTGTTTAAGGCAGATAGACTTGCCTAGATGAATATACCTATGAGAGTTTGGTGTTTCCACAATTCAATGAAAGACTAATTTGCAGAACCTGTAAGAGAATTATAAAGTCTGTAGCTAAAAAGGAAAATTATTGCTAATTTTTTTTTTTCCAAATAAAATTCATTATTGAGTTTATAACGTAGTCATAGAGATAAATATGATGCTTCTTCCTTTCTTGCGTGGAAAGGCTGTGAAACCTGTACACCTGAAGGTCTTGAAAACCTGTCTGGACAAGACTTTGAGCAACTTGATCTAATTTGAAGTTTTTAAGCAGGAGATTGAATTACATCTAGAGTTCTTCTCAACATACATTTCTCTGTGAAAATATCGTTATGTTTTCTCCTCTTCCCTTTCCCATCCCTGCCAGATATCTACACAGCACTGGTAACTTTTGCCACACCTAAAACAGTGGGTGTAAACAAGTATTTATTTTTTTCTTATAATGATATATGGTATCATAATGAAATTGTTATTGACTGGATAACACACAGTGTGATTCTGAAGATAATGGAGTGCAAGAAGGCAAGGTGGTAGAAGAAGGCAAAAAAATTATTCCAGAAACAGTCTCTACATTTACATGGAGGCAAAAACTTACAGATTATCCAAATTCCAGATTAATATAAATCAATGTCTTTGAACTGAAATATTGAAACCATATGGATTTAAGATTTCAGACAGATTTTTAAAGTGGAAAAGGAAAAATATGTTTGATGTCTCTAGATTCGCTATCATCTTCAAAGGCATAATGGAAGAAAAATAATGTTATCTACTCTATTATATTCCACACAGAGAGTATATCCTCACAAAATCACAGAAAGACTGAGTTTGGTGACGCCTCTTGACGCTATCTGGTCCAACCCCTCTGGTCAAAACGCTTCACCTGGAGCATGTTGTCAAGTAGTGTGTCCTGTCAAGTTTTGCGTATCTTCAGGGATGGGTACTCCACAACCTCTCTGGGCAATACATTACTGTGTTTAAACATCTTCACAGTAGAAAACAGTTTTCTTGTGTAGAGTTGAAACTTCAAGTGTTTTAATTTCTGCTTATTACCTCCTGTCCCATCAGTGGGCACCACCGTGGGAGTCCAGTTCCCTCTTCTATCCCTCCCATCAGGTGTTTAAACAAAGGTAAGATTCCCCTGAACCTTCTTTTCTCCAGGCTTAACAGTCCCAGCTCTCTCAGCTTCTTCTTGTATGACAGATGCTCTAGCCCTTTCACCCTCTTTGTGGCCTGCGGCTGGACTTACTCCAGTAAATCCACGTCTTTCTTACACTGAGGAGCCTAGAGCTGGACCCAGGACTTAACAGAGGGGAAGAATCACCTTTCTCAAACTGCTGGCAACATTTTTCTTAATGCAGTTCAGGTAGCTTCTTTGGTCTTTTTTGCTACAAGTGAGGCTTACAGTCAACTTGTCCACCAGGACTCCACCTGAACTGGTACATGAGGTTATTCCTCTGCAGATGCAGGGCTTTGTATTTCCTTTTATTGTACTTCTTTTCTGTTGTTTGAACTTACAGTTTCATCTTACTAAGTAATTTCTTCTTCCTTTGTATCACTACGTAGTGTCATCTTCACCATTTGAAGAATGAATTTGTTTAATTTTGTGAATGCTTGACTTCTAAAAATGTAGTGCTTGGTTATAATCTTCTGTGGAGACTCTTAGAACCATCTCAGATGTGGGAAATCATGCATATACAAAATAGTGAGAATTTATAAAGCGTAAACCCTGTAATTTTAAATCTATCATTCAGACTGAGTGCTTCTTGTCATAGTTTCAGTGCTTAATGACAGTGTTGTTTATTCTTTGAGTGATGCATAGAAGGGAGTGGGTAGTTGGGAATACCACCAAAGTTAATGGAACAGTAGAAACTTCAATCTATAGATGTTATATATTGGCATTAAAGTTAATGAACACAATTCTTGTGCCCAAGGAAGGTCTGAGTGATGCTTTTGGTGTTTGCTTGTTTTCTTTCTTTTTTACCCAGTTAAGATGAACAAAAAGAAAATACCCTGTAGGTTGCATTTGCAGGATTTTATAAAAGAATATTTAAATTTTATAAGAGAAATTCTGGTGTTTAAGAATTTCCAGAGTAAGCTTTGTGACTTCTTGTATCATTCTCTTGTTTTGATTTCATAATAAAGTTCTTAATATTCCTCTTTTTTAAAGCCAGTCCAGAGACAATTTTTTGTGGACTTTGTTGCATTACCAGACCATGAGAAGTATGAAGGGGCTTAGCTTTCAGAGGAAAGAAAAGAGAATGAGAGCTTTCTTGGTGGTTTGCTTAAATTATTTTAAGAAACAAAATAATATTTTCTATGTTTGTATTTTTTCCAGGGGGAGTAGACTGAAGTTCCATAAGTTAGTTATTCTAGATGTGAGAACGTTGGCAATGCCTAGCATGTTAAGAAGTCTAATCTTGGGATGTGGACACACAGTAGTTTACCATTGCAATTATGAATTCATGAAGGCTTGAAAACATCTGGGTGTGCATGTAGTGACACAGAGAGCAGAACAAGTTGCAAAACCTTTACCAAAAAAATGGATGTCCTGTGCTGAACTCTAGCAGTGGCTATACTGCTACCAGAGATCAGGCCATCTTGGTTCACATCTGTGAGTGTGCATTCTTTTTCATTCCCTATAATTTCTTCACTGCAGCGAAGCAATTACACTAGCATGGCCAGATCTCTTTGTGTTTCACTGCCCTCTTTTCTCAAGAAGAGTGCAAGAAGAGTGTTGATGGGTGATTGAGTTGCATTCCTCTCATGAGACCATTAAAAATGTTAATGTAAACCTTTTCAGATGTCTAAGAGACTAAGTCGGGAAAAGTAGGAGGGTGATACAGTAGGGGAGAGAGGGAAAGGAAAGGTTAAGCTTATTTGTAAAATGCCAAGTTGTGAGCATTATGCTTTTGCTCAACAAATTTAATGAACAATCTGGCATTTGGCTTGTGTGGAATACAGAATAGAAGAACAAAGGGGTTTGGGTATATATTTGTACCAGTCAACAGGGAGTATCCTTTCTTGCTTTACACAGAGTCTTCAAGCCAATAGATGTAACACAATTAAGTAAATTGTAGAATTCTGTTCCTAAAATGTTCTGTTGGTCATCTTCCCATCTCTCTTTTTTGGAAAAACGTATTTGAGTAATGTAACAGTCTGGTTCTTTAATGGTAGTATAACCTATCTTAGCTGAAACCTTTGGGAAAAAAAAAAAAAAGGGAGTCAGAAAATATAAACCAATTACGAGTACTATATAGTGTTTAAATAAAACTGATGAAACCAAAGATTTAGTTGAGGGATGGTTCTAGTGGTCATTTTGTCAATTTACGTTCTTCGACTGTTCACTCCACTAATAGGAAGTGGTTTGCTAGTTTGGAAGTACTAGAATGAGAAGGGTCAGTCATATGCAAGTCACATTTGTTACTCAGAAGCTTTCTCTCAGCTGAATCCTTTCCTCCCTCCGGCCATGTTAAATGTCACATTCTGCTGAAGTACAAAGGAGTTTTTCTGCAGTGCTGTGCACTGTTAGCTGTGAGCTCATAGGAGGTATACCTGCTTGTCTTTTCCCTGTCATATTTAAAGGGATATTGGTGAAGGAGATCTGGTAGTGGTACCTTCCAATAATATTTGCTGAAGTAGAACCTAAGGTATGTACTGCTGAAAAAAGTCAGAGTCATCTTTGCAAGCACCTTGTAAGAGCTTGGGTCTTTGTTTTGGGTTTTTTTGTTGTTGTTGTTTGTTTGTTTTTAACTTTGAGAAGACACTCAATACAATACACTGATTCTGCACAATGTTTTTTGTGAAGCATATTGTGTACCGTGCCTGTCATACAAGCATGCAATATCCAAGCCATTCTTTCTTTCAGAAAAGGAACTTAAGAGTTAGAATGAAAACAAGAGTTCTATTATTGCTGTTGAAGTATTATGTAAAGACAGAAGTAGACAGCTGAAAATTTTCATCTTTTTTTTTAATGATTGTCGTGCCCTTGATTCACTGTACTCAAATCCATAATACTCCAACAAGGACAACAAACACATTTACTGGCATGAATCATGCAGAGGGCAATTACAACAGGTATCAAAAATACTAAAAAACATCAGACAAAGCTAAGTGAGAGGTGAGTAGGGGGGCAAGAGTATTTTATATTTTGACCTTTTCTATGTAGAAGGAGAATACTTGCTGAATATAAAAATACTTAGACTAACCTTTGATTTTGCCGTTCCTGTGAACAGCAGCAAAAACATGTTGTAGTTTTTACCCGTTCCCAGGGCTGAGCTGGGCAAAAGGAACTACTGATTTCTTATAATTGCAGAATAAGGTAAGCTGGACAGGACTGCTGGACTTCATCAAGTTCGGTCTCCTGCTTAAAACAGGTTCAGTTAGACTGTGTTGCTCAATGTCTTGTGCCATTAAGTTTTGAGCATCTCCAAGGATGGATATGCCACAGCTTCCATGGACATCCCGGTCCAGTCTTTGACACCCTTATACTGGTCAAAGAAATTTTGCTTTATATTGAGCCCAAATTCCCCATGTTCCAACCTGTGCATGCTGCCTCTCATCCTATTGCCATGTTCCTCTGAGAAGACACTGTCTTCATTTTCCTTATACCTCCCCATTCCTCACCAGGTGGTTGTAGCCAACAGAAGAATCTCACTTTAACCTCTTCTTTAAGGCTGAAGCAACTCAGATCTCCTGTCCACGTGCTCCAACTCTGGCCATCATGGTGACCCTCCACTGAACTCACTCCTGCACCTCAGAGTCTGTCCTGTGCTAGGAGGCCAGACCTGGACCCTGCAGCCCTCCTGTGGTCTTACTGATGCTGAGCAATGGGGCAGGATCAGTGCCTGGCACTGCTGTTGCTGTGCCTGTGCAGGTGCAGCCCCAGGTGTAAGGGTGGCTTCCCTGCCCAAGTGCACTGCTGCCTGCTGAGAACTGGCTGCCCCCAGGGCATTTCTGCAGAGCTGCTTCTGCTCAGTCAGTGCTAGCCCGTCCTGCTGCAGGGGTGAGTCCTTTCCAGGGATTTGGGGAACTTTATGAGATTCCCTTCAGCCTATTTCTCCAACCTGTACAAATTCCTCTAAATAACAGCTCTGCCCTCCAGCCTGCTGTCCACACCTCTCAATCTGGTGCCCCACAATTACTTGCTGGCAGTGCCTTCTGTCCCATCATGCAGGTGATGAGTATACTAAACTGTTTTGGATCCAGTTATCAGTCACTGAGGGATGCCACTGTTAACCAGCCACTATTTTAACCAGCACTGACCTCAGCCCTTTGAACCCATCTTTCCAGAGAGTTTTCTTCTCACCTTGTCATACCCATATCCAGACTAGATCTCCCCATGGCTAAAATGAGTCTATGGTTGATCATATCAAGGATGTTGCTGAAGTCAAGGCATGCAACATCCACTGTTGTCCCCTGCACATGCCTGCCAGTCACCTCATTACAAAAACTGGTCAGTGTTGCGCTTGGTAGATTTCCACAAGCACTGGGGCATTGTTGCTAATATGACTGTCTTCCAGATTTAAGCTCTCATTGCACCATGTGTGAGCAAAGCAATGCCAGGTTAATCTTGATAAAAGAGGTAACTAGCTATTTCATAGGCTGTAGCATACAATAGCAATCAGAGCAAGAACTCTTCTCTTCCCCAGGTTTGTGCTTATGTGGGGCACCTCTTTTACGGTTTGTTTTGCTTTGTGCAACTCAAAATTTATTTTTATAAAACCACAGATACATTTCTGAGGTACAGCATAATGAAACAAGCAAAACTGGAACAAATTCTGTTCTCTCAACTTTGTTTTCTGGAAATAACAGTCTGCACTAGAAAATTCCATATGCCTCACAAGGTGCTGTTAGGTCAGTTGAGACTGACTGGTCTCAATTGCTTTGTCCCAAAGCCTATTAAATTGTCTCCTGCTTGCATTGGTTTTAGAAATAATGTCAATTTTATGTCAGCCTAAATGTGGGATTTTCTTTTCTTTCTGTAAATGGGGTATATATGCTGTGAAAGAAATGTGTTCTTTGTGTATTGTGTTTGCTGTTAAAGTACATCATTCTTTTTTATTACTTTGTTTATCCATTAAAGGGCAATAAGCTTCTTCTCACTTTGGATTTGATTATTAGGATTTTATACTTCCCTGTCAATAAACACATCAACGCACAGAGGTTCAGGAGGATAAGTTTCAGCAGCCATGATCTTTATCTGTGAATTCTGTTTCTGGCGAAGTTGATAGACAATAAAAGGATAAGAAAGATAGACAATATACTTGATAACATCTTCGGTGAAGAGTGACTGGTAAGGTGGTCAGTGAAAAATAGGGAAAAAATGTCTGTGTTCTCTTAAGTCCTTACTCTGTTACAGCCTAATTCATTTGGCTGGAGGAAAAGATGCTGCAGCCTCTCTAAGGCAATTTGTGTTCTTCTCAAAGGCAATTAACTACTGCTGTCAGACTTGAGTTCCCAGAAGGGCCAGTGCAGTGGTATTTTATTAATGATGCTGTGGAGTAAAATGTGTAACAAATGGTGCTGTTTCATTAAACACAAAAACTTCTTGGTTGCTGAGGGTGTATGTTTCTCTAGCAGGCTGATACTGAGTGTAACTACTTCAATGAATGTCCCTTCAGTTTTCGTGTAATGGATGTGAATATATGTAAATATGTATGTATAAATAGACAGACCTAACAGTTTTAAATTCCTCATAAAAGTTTGATTGGTAAAACCAAATTTTGTCATTCATCTTACATACAGCGTAATCACAGAGCCACAGCACTGAACTTCATGTAAATTGTGTGTATTGAGCGTTTACGTATTGACTTGGTGCTTTTTTCCTCTGCTTAATGTTTCCCTCCCAAAGGGAATTAAGTTTCCTCGACACCTTTCATCTCCCTTACTATACCAAACCAGATCGTACGAGGCCATTCCTATGCAGACCTCACTATTCTAGAAAAAAGTGTTAGTTTTTACTTATCTCCATTACTTGGATCCAGTAGAAACTATCAAATGGACAAGTGGTTCATGCTCTACTGAGAATTCTGAAGGCTAAAGCTACGAAGTTGCTATTTTCTGTTTCAGTACCCAGCTAATATTTATCCAGAGATTAGGTTCAAATACACCAAAAGCATCAAGGAATTTGAAGGAAGGCATTTAAGAAATGTGTAGAAGAGTATCTACACAGGGAGATGCAGACAGCCTCAGATTCACCCAAAAAGTCCGTTCATCTCTGAAACTCAGTAGGTGAATTATGAAGTCCAGTGTGTGTTTTTTATAGGCCACCCTGAAAAATTACATTGGAATACCATAGTAAGAGCATCACCTTATAGTGTGTGAATTCTGGTTTATCAGTGTGAAAGTGTTTGTTGTTATAAAATTTAGTATTTTACTGGATTAATGGAGAGGCATGGTTTCTAATGATTTTTCCCTGAGAAATGGAGGGGGTTCAATACGTTCATTCTGTATATATGAAGTCAACTGATGATAATTATACACTTACAATTTAAGCTGCTCTTAGTGATGGTGTATTTTTTGGCAACAAATAAACTACTTGTTGTTGTTGTTGTTGTTGTTGTTGTTGTTGTTAGTTGCTTTTTCTTCCAGGAAAGTAATTGAGTAGTCGCATTGAAGTTATAACATATTCGTGTACTTACCAGCCTTGTTGGATCAGAATAAGAAAGTTTTAACACTTTGTAGCGTCAAGCTTGTCATTTTTAATGCATGCCTTCCAGGAACAAACTATGCACCAGAAGTGTTCTGCAGCAAATACTGGATACAGTCAGCAGCCAATTAACATGCATGTCACACCATTTCAAAACCATGTAAACAGCAGTAATGTTATGTAGTTGATATTTCCAAACTTTATTACAAATATTTAGATATTTTTAGATATTTTCAATTAATATGTCAGTGCCAAATTGGAATGGTTGTGCATGATAAAGCATAGACTGCAGATCCAGTTTTATAACTGTGTTTTAAAACTTCTTTCTCTAGTGTTTTCTATTGGAATGGTTTCAAATATTGTCCTATGAATCCAGCAGAATTTGTGTAAATGATAAATGTTGCTGAAATGTGTTCATAATTTTAAAAACCTCAGTATTCTGTTTTTTTCTTCATTATTAATAACCAAAGGCTACATACCTGTCTGCATTTTACGCTCAGCAGGCAATCTTCTGAATTTCTTAGAGATTTTACAGTACAGGCTAAAAGGGAACTTAGTGCAGAGGGCTAGTGGGGTGCACTGTATTAAAGACACCAGGAGCCAAATACAAGAACAATATGAAAAATGCACTGAGGATGCCAGCACATCTGGGAACAATCTAATTACCAAATTGAACATATTGCAATGCTAACTGTATACTCAGCATGTTCTTTTTACAGCAGGGATATTACATCAGCAGTACAATCAGAGAAATAAAATTGACTGAGAACTGGTTAGGTCATCTGCAAATTTCAGTTTGAACCTTTCTTGCTTTTTTTTTTTTTTGGTGGGGTGTGGTGCTTCTTTCGGGAGCACTGTATCCACATAGACTCACGAAGTCAGTCAATAGTGAAGGTGATTTGAGAATTACGTACTGGTCAGTCACATCCAAAACTACAAAGTCTGAAGAAATTATGGATGGGAAGAACAGTACATGGCCAGGGATCTACAATTGTGTTCTATTCAGGCTCATTTCCAAGTACAGGAGAGAGAGCTGATGTCTGAGACTAGCAGTTCAAAGAAAGCTGGTGGAGGCAATAGAATACCAGTCTTTGCGAATAAAAATACTTTCACCATAACAGACCAGATGAGACATGATTTTTCTCTCTAGTGAAAACTCAACTGGACGCTAGCAGTCCAAGTAGCTGAAAGCAAGTTAGTTGATCTAAAAATCGTATCGATTGAAAAAATAAAGGTCATCTGAAAATTCTAATTGTTTGAGCAATCATTATTTTGGGGACTAGTTCTAAAAAGTGAAAGTACCAAGTTTAGTGTAAAGAGAAATAAAGCTCATATAACAACATTCAGATCCTGAAAACAGTAGGAAAAAAAAATCAGAAAACATGGCACTAGATGACCACTAATTAGTGATTTATCTTATTATTTCAAGTCATTGAAAGAAATCCTTGCTGTGAGGATTGCTGTGGACTTAAATTGATCTAACTTGTTTGAATAGCACCAAACTGCAATATTTACTTAAAGATACATGAAAACGTAAATGCAAATTCAAACAAAAATGCTTAACACTAAATCACAAACTGATGAATCTGTCCTTTTGTGATTTGGGAACTCTTTATGTAGAGCTACACGTGTCTACCAACAGTCTTAAGTAGCGAATTATACTAACTTTTTGAACTCTGAATTTTTAGTGTAGTATAACATGATAAATTCTCTATCTTCAGTTCTATTTATATATACCTATTTGATACACCTTAAATATTTATGTTAAATGGACTTCAAAATATTAAAAATTAACTTCTAGCACTTAAGAGGTTTTGAATATTTTTTTTTTCAGAGAAAATGTGCAACTTTTTCTCTCCTTTACAAGGGATTATCTTCCGATATAGAGCATTCTGTAAAATCTCTCTGAAAAAATTTCAAGGAAAAATGCCAGACATATTGAAATAGATTTTAATTCTGGAATTAGTTTTCCTTTTGAGTGTTTTACATGAATGTGGCAGTAACGTATGTTTCTTGAGTGGATGTATGTGAGTGCAAGTGTCTGCTATTATTATTTTATCTGGTAAAATGCGTTTTAAAATATGTAGACAGCATTATGTTCTTTAAATCTCTTCATGCAATTTGTGTAACATAGGAAAAATATAGAGACATAAATTACATCTCTTCTCACTGTAGTACATTTGGTTCTGCTAGACTGGGGGAAGAAGTGACTTCAAAGTGAATAGAAGTTAGTTTAAAAGGTTCAAAAGTACCATACATTCTTACCTGCCGCTCTGGGGTGGCCTTCTGTCTTTGTATTTGTTATTGTTCATAGTATCTTAGCTGTAGCCAAGTTACTGTAAAATCTTCTTTGTTTCCTGTTCATCCTTCAGTAGAATATAAGTATGTGGTATGTGACATTACGTTCTTTCAAAAGTGCATTCTCATAATCTATCATCATGTACTATGCTTCTTTGACTGTAACAGAGTTAATACTTACTAGACTAGCCAGCCTTAATCCTGTCATTGCACTTCCCCTCACAGCTGGCTGCCCAGGACTTTCCTAGGTAATGCTTTTCATCTACGGCTATCTTGCCATGTGAGAGTATCAATTAACAAGGGTGTTGCTATACCATTTTGGAGATCAATGAACTGTGCCATGAAGAATTGACATAGTGTGCTAAAAGTCATGTGTGAGTGGCAGTGGAAAAACTGGGGGAAAAAAAGAAAAATCGAGGTTCCAAGTTACTTTGAGAAAGAACTTTCCAGTAGAGAAGGATGTAATGAACTTATGTGATGTTTATTAAAAAAAAAAAAAAAAAATTGTGCCATTTTAAACTGAACTGAAATGTGCATGTGTGTATGTACCTAATATTTATCCCATATATATACGTGTTTGTGTATTTGTATATTTCCTTATGAGACAGTCATGTTCATTATGCTTATCTTTGTCATGGGTGTATGGCTTGGAAATGAGTAAGACTAGAATTGAGAGATGACTGCCATATCATAAATAGCCTACAGGGATGCAATTATTCTCCAAGATCCTGCGTTCTCATGGGGATCAGAGGAAACTGTTGATTTGGATTAATTCAGTATTTGTTGTTTCCTTTTGAGGTGTAACAATTGCAATTAAAATTGCTAGAACTGGGTAAAACTTCAGTTCTGTGTTAATAAAAATTTCTCTGGGAATTGAAAATATAAATTGCCTGTGAATACATTAGTGCAGCTTGGAACTACTATCTTTGTAAGTTCAATTCTTGTAAATTTTTCATCTATTTATTGCACTGAAAGAGATGGATGATACTTATAGGATTTATAATTTTACAGTGATTTTTTATTGTTCTTTAGGAAATTCTGGAAGGTCTCTGTGTACATTGGATCATGTTATTTCTGTAGATTTTCTGGCTTAGGGATCCTATATCTATGAAGACTTCCAATACATACAGAGTTTATTACTTGATTTCACTTGTGAGCAGCAACATTTTTTGTACGTTGTTCTTCTCTTCTCTCCCTGTCTTTTTTCTTTTTTTTTTTTTTAATGTATTTTCTTAATTGATACTATTTCTCTGATTTCTTCCCTCTGTTAGCATTTGAGCAGGGAAGACACGTTATTTGCTGTACCTGAATGACAGTGTTTTTCTGAGGAAAGTTTTAGCACAAGTACAAAGAATTATCTAAGTATTAAGTCTTGATATAGAAGGTCATGAAAGCACAGAACATAAATGGTACAGATAATGTCAATATTTATGCACTCATGGCATTATAAGATGTGAAAGTAGTGGCAGGGACAGCAGCCTCAAGAGAGTTATAGGAAGGTTTTGCTGGTACTAGATTATCTGCACACACTCTAAGATACTAATACAAGTGCATACAGCACTCTATTTTATTTAGTCTGTTTCTAGTGCTTGAAGCAGGTAGGTGAGGTTATTTATTTTTCAGACTGTCCTCATAGTTTATTGGTTCTAATTTTAATATACTTCTAGAAAGTAATACACTATAAATTCTCCCCACAGGTTAAAAATCCCACTAAGGTGATGCATGTTAACTTTCTTTTGGTTTTCAGTTTTCAGGACAATAATAGTTTGGTGATGGCCTCAGTCTTTTTTAGCAGTGTACTGAGAATCATATAGGGTGGATCGTTGTGGGCTTATATATTTCTTCTTGTCATGCTTTGCAAAGGGTCCACAGACTGCTACTTAATACCTACATTCCTGTTCTTGTGTTTTGTGTTACTAGCTGGACAATTATCTTGAGTCATTTTGCAGATTTTAAATACCTTTCTAGCAATGCTTGTCTCATTCCTCTGCAGGGTGTATTTTAAGAGAGATTACCCACACTTCAAGCTTCCTAATTATGACCCCATTCATCTTCTGGTTGGAATAATCGTATCGTTGGGCATGGAAAAAATATTAAGTGATAATATTAATTAAATAATTATTAATTAATTAAGTAATAATATTAATTAAAATATTAGCAGGTTATATACTTTAAGCTTCTGCAATTGGTTTCCACTTTCTAGGGAATAAAATAATAATCAAGATGCTCACTCATTCATTTTTTTGCTCCCACTTGTTCGGTTTGTTCTCATTGTCCTTTCTAATCTCAGCCTTTGCCAACCCCCAGATGTTTGTATCTTCCACCCACCTTAGCCTTGCTTAATGCTCTTTTGTTTATCCATCATCTTCTCTCTCTGATTTCTTCAACTCATGTGTGAGTCTGTCTCCTTCATTTGTATCTTTTTTCTGCCTAATCCCTGTTCCTTTTTATTCATGGTAGTTTGTGACAACCTGCTGTCTGGTCCACCATGTGACTGAGTGATGGGATGACTGTGCTTTGCTCTTTGCAGTCACTTGTTTCTGCTTCCCTAATTTGTCAGTTACTAAGTAGCTGTTCTGGAGAAGGTAGCTTAGATAGCTCCCTTCACTGGTTTCATGTGTGCTCAAGTTCTCCTAGGTATCTGTAAAACCTTTTCGCTAGAATGAAAGTCACCATCTTTCTGTCCACTGTTCGCTATTTAAGAATCAATTCCAACTTCCTGCAGCATTTCATTATCACTGTCTACCTGGAGACTTGAATTAAGTTTTAAACAGGAGAGAGAAAGAGCTCCATAGCTTTACATGTAAATATATGCAGTTCCAATATGTTACAGTATTTAGTAACTATAAATTAATGGATTAATGTTGGTCTACACTAGGCAGGATTCTGACCCTTACAAGTTGGCTTGTAAGGGAGCATGCTTGGAAATTTGTATCTGTGGCTCTAGCAGTGTCGTTTTGCTGAGATCACTTCTTAAATCTTATTACCTGTTCTGATTCCAAGTATCAAACATGCAACTATGAATCAAGTTGTCTAGCTGATCACATGTCCTGAGTGGATTCAGAAAGCAGGACATTTGCCTATACGAATTTTAGAGCATGTTTGGCCTGTTACATTTTGTGTAGATCCTGCTACTTTATCAGTGATTCCCTAGCCTATCGCAGAATCAATATCTCTTCGCAAGTACCAAAAAGTGACTAAGTGCCTGATTGAAGGCTGTAAATGGCATTGTAATTTCTGTGAGTTTTGCTCACTGTTCAAATAGTAATCACCATGTTCCTTTTCATCACTTTCTGCCAACCGTAATTTCCAAGGCTGCATAGATTCATTGTTACTGGCATGTACTATGTACAAGTCCTTGTATTCACTTTAATGAAAAAGTGGATGATGGATTTTCTCACTCAATGCCATGCTCAGCTAATGTGAATAAATTCTCTATGAGTTTACGTATCGTTTGCATAGTACCGTCTTCAAGTAACCTCTTTCTAAAACTGCTGTCCCTGCTGTACTTCAGTCTTTACCTATATGCAATGAAACAGGGGGCACAGTTTGTTTTCTGCTTCTCCAGCATGAATTATAGCTTTGTGATAATCTTCATGGGGACATCGCTGTTATAGAACTTGGATCAAGTAATAGAATCTGTGGTTAAGCAACTTGTTTCAAGAACTGATCTGTCAAAGCCTTTCTCAGGTCATTGAGAAGTTAATTGTGGAAATTTGCCACTGAAGTCAGTATGTGTCTGTGTTCAGCAGGGTGACTACAGGACTAATGAACTAGCTCAAGCAAAATCACCTCGAGCACTGCAGTCCTCTCAGTCTGTCCCAGCAAGTGCATACTTGATTTCTAGCCTTCCATCTCCACTTCTTCTTGTCAATAAATTGAAGTCTTCAGTACTTTACATACAAATGAAGTTCTGCATCCTCTTTGCAGCCCAGCTGGATAGAATATATGAATTACCATATAGTATTTCAAAGTGTTTTGAATAAGATTTATTTCCAAAAATGACTTTTCAAGGATGTCAGTATACTGAATGCACTCAACTGGCCAGAATAATGGTGTCAATTGGAAACTAAAAGTTTTATGGAGAAAAAATTAGTACAAATTTTCTTTATGTTAGTTCTGTTCCCATCTACATTTGCTGGTTTAGATACATTCTTGTAGCATATACACTGTTAGCTCCTATTTCCTTTTTGGTTCTGTCTAGAGAGCCCTTCCAATTTACTATTCTAGGAAACATTTTTTCCAGTTAGTTCAAGATAAGAGGTTTTGGGTTTTTTTTCTTCTGGATTGTGCAGTGTAGAATAAAGGATCTCATCTAGCATTTGGAATCAGCCTTGATGGAAAACTTTGACACTTTTTTCTTTTTTTTTTTTTCTGTCTGGTTAATGACCCCAGGCCTATAAATCCTTACTTATGTGTACTGTACTCTATTTAAATTTCCATCAGAGCAATCTTCATTATTTATATCTAAATCTTGATTTAAGCATCTTTCCTGAACATAAATGTGATGTTTTCTTCAGGCAGGAAAGCATTGAAAATGAAATACAAATAAGGAAAATAAAATTCACACAAAGAAATGTTGATGTGAATAAACAGTTAACATCCTGTATCTTTTCATTCATTCAAATCAAATTTGAGTCAAGCTAACTTACAGCCTTACCATGTGGATAACATCATATGTGCCTTACTGCACATTTTCAGTGAAGGTCTGTTTTCTGCGACTCTTTACTGGTGTTGAAGGCTTATGTTCAGGAGACGCCAGATACATACTCCTTGTAATGTGAGTTAATCAGAAGCAGCTTTCTTCATAGTTTTTCTGATCCTCTTTATGTCTTTGGATGATAATTGGCAAACAGTTTTAACCTTCTCTTGTGCAGTGGTATTAACCTACACTTGGTAACGTGTTCCCACAATTCTGCTTAATGTTCTATTGCTCTTCCTTTCACTAGTTCTTTGAAAATAAGTACAAAAATATGTTATTTCCTGTATCCTTAGGCAGTAGCTCCAGATTTTATGTCTAACCAAAGCTGGCATGTGTCAGTTACTGTTGACCCCAGTTACTGTTGACCCCAGTTACTGTTAAAGACCGCCAGTGAGGAAAATGGGAAATTATTTTTTTTTTAATGTGTTAATAACATAATGAAATTGTTTGGCCTACTGGAAGCTACTAGAAAGCCAACATTCTGCATTTGCAGCCCAGAAGGCCAGTTATATCTGGGGCTGCACAAAAAAAAAGCATGGCCAGCAGATTAAGGGAGGTGATTCTTACCCTTTACTCTACTCTTGTGAGATCACACTTGCATGCAGTTCTGGCTCTCCAGAACAAAAGAGACACAGAGCTGTTGGAAGGGGTCCAGAGAAGGCCACCAACATGATCAGATGGCTGGAGCACCTTTCCTATGAGGAACGGCTGAGAGAGCTGGAGTTGTTCAGCCTGGAGAAGAGAAGGCTCTGTGGAGACCTTGTCACGGCCTTTCAATATATAGAGGAGTCTTATAAAAAAAGGTGGAGATAGACTTTTTACTAAGGCCTCTAGTGACAAGGGGCAATGGTATTAAAATGAAAGAGGGTAGATACAGATTGGAAATAAAGAAGAAATTTTTTTACCACAGAGGTGCTGGATGCACCATTGTTGGAAGTGTTCAAGGTCAGGTTGGACAGGGCACTGAGCAACCTGATCTAGAGAAAGATGTCCCATCCCACGGCGGAGGGGTTGGACTAGATAATCTTCAAAGTTCCCTTCCAACCTAAACAATTTCCTGATGCTATAACAAAATTTGCTAGAGAACTTCTTAAGTAGGACATTGCTTTCTCGAACTGAAAATCACTGAAATGGAGAGGGACTTAGACTAATTCAGACTTTGGTGCATCTCTTTTGTGTAGTTGCTTTTAGTAAATAGTTGTCAATTCTTTTTATCATATATTGTAGCATCTCTCAGCTGTGTTAATGTTAATGGAAATAAAGCTGGCTTTCCATGAACAGCAGTAAAAGCCTGCCTTTATATCATTGAGAACTGTGCACTTCCTTGTCCTTAAAATCCTTGACATTTCATAATCCATGTCTGCCATACTGGGAAGACACTTAAGGTTGTCCCTCCAGCTTCAGGTCTGATGTCAGTTAATGCACAGATGTGCAGAGCATAAAGACAGACAAATCATAATTGCACTGGTATCATAAGCTAGTTCTCTAGGGACTACTTTCTACATTCCTCATGCAGCTATGCAAATTAGATGGAAAATAGCCCTCTACTTTAATGCCTGGCAAACAGAATTAGAGTTCCCACCTCAAAATAGTCTTAGCTATGATTCTTCTTACCTTTTTTCTGTGTAGGATGTACAATGTCCCAGCTAGGTCAAAATGTAGGCAAAGATCCTTCTTCCTTACCAGCCAAACTTACAAAAGGTGTTACAGTCCCTGTCAAGGAGCATAGCAACATAATTTTTATTCTATGTGGGATGGGAAATATAGGACATAAACTGATTTATCTTGTTTACAGTACTGATCACAAGGCATAAGACAGTCCTCTAAAGCAATTTTAGTGCCTACTACATGGTGTCCATGCTTGCAGTATGTAAAGCCGGTTCCTGTTATGTGCAGAAGCAAATAGATTTATCAGCTTTATGTATTCAGAAAACTTTAAAAAATTGTTTTATTTATCACCGTTATCCTTTTGCTCTCACTAAAAATGCTAACAATTAACTCCATTTGAGCAAGCTTATTAAATGAAGAAAATGAGAATTTATCTGCAGTCAAAGCACAGCTCCCCATGAACAGAGCAAAGGTAAACTGATCTGCAAGTCTGCTGCAAGTCTCTTCCTCCAATGGTACTGAAAGCTCTAGGGACCACAATTTTAAAGGCTGTCTTTCTGAGAGAGAGAGAGGAAAGTGTCAGGGGACAGGGAGGAGAAACAGCGTATTTGTTTTCAAAATCAATTAGATGCATACTCTCCATTGAAAAAAAAGAGAAGGCAGAAACTTAAAGGTTTTTTTGGTGTCTGTATAAGTGCCTCTCTGAACCTCTGGGTTTCCAAAGGCTTTAATATATCTGGCTTGTAAGTGCCACTGGCATGTAAATGCCATTGGATTGTAAATGCCACTGGCATATAAATGCCATTGGCTTGTAAATGCCACTAGGTTTTGAGCTTGGAGTTTTTATTACTTTTTCTTTCCTCACCAAATTATCCCTGTTTTAAATGTTCAGAATGCTGTAGGCTCCCTTGCACTTTATTATGCAGATATAATCAAAGCCAAGATTTATAACCATAATCCACCAATTCTAACGAACTGAGAATTGTTAATGCAATCACCACTCCATTCCCCATGTTCAGATATCTTTAATCCAAGTTAATAAAACTTCTCATCTGTACTAATGAGTCTAGTAGATTCTTTCCCCATAATATTACAGGATTTAAAACAAATGGGAAAATATGCACAACTGAATTCTCCTGGAACTTTAAGCCACCGGAAATCCCTTACCTGGGGTGTTTTGATGTTCTTCTCAAAACCTGCATTTAGCTATAAATATCACTTTACCCTTCTATAGGACTTCAAAAGCAAATTCTGAGCAATGTAGTCCAAGAAGCTGTTCAAGATCCAAGTAATTTCCTTGACCTGTTATTTTCTTCTTTTCTTTTTGAAGAAGTATTATATAAGAGGTTTTTCTAAGTCGAATATGACTTCATTGCTATGTATGTGCCATACTAATATTCAACCAGTTTCTTATTCTGTGTTGATCTGCATAATTTCTGTGGGCCTTCTGTATTTCTGTCAGCCCATGTAGATTTTTTTTCTTTCCCGCAGGAAAACAAAAATACTGCATTTTGAATGGAAGCACATGGGAAAAAAACAAAGTGAGATAAAGAAGTGGATAGTACTGAATACTATTCTTCCACCTGGAGAGTGGGGAAAGATTTTTACTTTTTCAGGAAACATTAGTGTGACACTTCTGGAATATGACTAATATGTTGGTTGCACATTTGCAAGAAATAACCTCTTTCCCAAAGAGTTTATGTTTCTTGCATGGGAAAATGAAACAGTTAAACTGAGGCTGTAGTATTTCTAAGGAAGAGACCACAGGCCTGACACTTGTTTCCCAGTTGTGCTGCTGGCCACAGGTTGAATGCCCTTGATCTGCTTTTCCTTGGTTCCTTCATGGTCATCTGTTGTTGTGTCTATTTCAAATGTCAGGCTGTGGTTATCCCATGCTTGACACAATATTGTTTTGATTTTTGTGTCCCTCTAGCACAAATAATGAGTAAGAATGGTAGGCAAGAGTGAGTTTTGGAAATGAACAGAGACGCAAAGGGTAATACTGAGGTGATTACCTAGGTAGTGCCCTTGAAGTTTGTTTGGCACTAGACCATCTTGGGCTGTTTGGTTTGGGTTTTTTTTTAATCATACTACATTCTGTGTTATTGCTGTTTTTATTTCTTCCAGCCAATACCTCTGTACTGTTTCCTCACCTTAGCTGTCTGTTATCACACCATCCAAGCTCCTCCTCATCTTTAATGTATTTCTCCTCCTAACTTCAGTCATATCAGGCTATTACCTGTACTATTTTAGCTGATACAAAATAAGGCAGTAACTTACCTCTCTGTACGGTCACAAAGAGAGTTTGTGTTGGAATTGGGACTGAAGCTTCTGCTTCCGCATTCTTTGCTTTGCATTATTAGCTACTTAACCACTGCTTATTTGTCACATTTGGGGCATACCAGGGAAAGTTACTGCCTGTCACTTGGTGCTGAAAATCCTATGTTAACAATTCAGTCTGAATAAGAGATGTTTCTTTTTCACCCTAGACGCTCCTTGAGGAGCTGAATATGCTGGTATGTCATAACATGCTTCCTACAAAAAAAAGACAGTGTAAAGAAATTTTCATGTTAGTTTTTCAGTAACAGAAAAATTACCCCAAATTATCTTGCAGAGTAAAAAAAAAAAAAGTATCTGAAATCTGAACTGGAGATCCAAGAAAGTTTGGCATCAGTTTGCCGTCTTTAGCAATCTACAAATAGTTTGTCAAAAGTTACCAAGCAGCATTTTTTTGGTTTTGCATTCATAAGCAGTGTCAACAGAATGCTTCTTCTGGGCTGCAGTTCAGTGAATCATTCCTGTTTAAGGGCATTTATGAATGTACTTAATAGTAAACAAAGTCAATTAAAGCCAAGCAAGTACTTAACTACTTACTCAAAAATAAGACTTTCAATTATCCTAACAATTGATGTCCTCTTCCCTGGGAGTTGAAGAAAAGGATTATGGTGTCTCAGTTTCAGCCTCTGTGATTATCAGTTTCTCCAGTTCCAGTGTAAGTGCCTCAGCTTTGAGAACATTCAATAGCCAAGGTATTTCAAACTTAGCATTTGGTAGCAAATTCCAGAGAAAAATTAAAACAGAATATTTGAAGAGAAATAAAGTCTTCTCTTTGTACCATCATAGTTCATTTTAGGAATGCTTCTGTCCTCACTGAGTGTCTTAGGAGCCTTATTAACATGTAACATTCTTTGGTTTTGTTTCATTTCACCTTGTGGTATATCTAAGCCTGCCATGGGTTAGACAGAAGCCAGTGTTGCACAAATTTAAAAAAAAACATGATAAGGACTCTAGGAGTGAAAGAACAACCGTGATTACCAGAGGAGTTGATGAAAATTGGGTGAAAAGGGAAAAAATCAAATTCTGCTTCCTGCACTCTCTGTTTTCTGTAATAAATAGTTACACTTTTTTTCTCAGTTTCCATAGAGGCCATGTATAAGTATCCAGATGTAATAGCTGCCGTTTAGGAGACTAGCTGTTAGTGGTCCTCTGCGTCTTAACCAGAATTATTGTCCTTGAGATCTTCTCAGTGTACAGAACTCACCTTAGGATACGCAATCACCTTGAGTTATTTTCATGTGCTGTGTAAATTATTAGTGAGAGAAATAATGATGATCTTAAAGTAACCTCACTACATCCTTTCAGCATTGAACATTTAAAACAAATGTACATACTAAACAATGCCCACAATTATGAATCTTTTTTTTTTCTTTAAATAGGAAATAATTAATGTAATCTTAATTTCATTTTCTTCAGCATGATGCATGATGGCAAATAAACCGAATGTCATTTTGTAATATGATCACTCAGTTTGCTCCCTGTGTAGTAAATTGTTCCTTCAGAGCTGTTGGAGTATACATCAATCTAGTGAAGCCCATGAACCACCTGGTGTAGACTCATTTACTAGTCTAGCGTGGACTCATTTACTCATCTACACTAGTGCTGATGCTGATATAATTTATATGGGCTAATTCTATTAAAATAAACTAATTACAAATCTGATAAGCCTTCTGTACCACAGATGGCACAGATTTAACTGTGTTGTGATTTTTAATATAATGTCTGTGGTGAGAAATCCTATGTAATCACAATACATGACAAACTATAAGTGGCTCTTCAATATCTCTAACAAAGGAGGTAGACTGAATGCTTGTAGATTTCAGTGATGTTTCTTTGTATTTGCATTCAAAATAAAAGATAAGCAATATGAGTAAATAAGAAAATAATTCATTGCCATTTCCCCCCTTTATCTGTTATAAAAGCATTTCATAAGCTTATTTTGGTTTTAAGAAGCAAGAACAATTTTCTCTTTGCAAAGAACAGCAGCTGGTTGACCAGAACTCTCTGTGATGTTTAACTCCAACATAGAACAAAATTTTTGTACGTTTAAAAAAATATTCAAAGCATGGTCTGTGCTTTATTAAGCAATGTGAACCTCTTCTGTAACATCTGAGGAAAGGAAACTGACGTATTGTGCACTTTTATTTTTCCATTTTATGTTCGTTTTTATAATGCATTATTCTACTTAGCATTATTCTCCATCACGTATTTATCTTTTGTGTTTTCCACTTAAATGAGTTTCTAAAATCTCCTTGCTTTCATTAACTTTCCAGAGAGCTGTGTTCTGTTGCATAAATGATATGAACCCTTCTTCTGTGCTGCCTTTAAAAGTCTGACTTTTAACTGATTTTCTTCCCCTTTTGTTGATGCCACCTTCATGTTATGGTGTTTTCCTTCAGAAAATAATTTTCTTTCAGATTCCTGTTGTTGCTGTTGATTATCAGATTGCAGTCATTCCTTACTTCTACTTTAGTGATTCTAGGTAATTAGTAATAGCACAGGTAACTGGCAAACAGTAGTCAGTACCAACTTTTTAAAATGCATAATAGACACAGCTCTAAGGTTCTTTCTTGCTAAGCAGGGTTGCTGGTTTAAGCTGTTTGTTTCAAAGAGATGTCTTTTAAATTAATTTAATGTGTAACTAAAAAAACTGAAAAAAGAGAACCCTCTTTCTGTAATGATGCAGAATGTTTTGTTTAAAGTGATGAAATGAATTATTGTTCTATTAGTAATTATAATTATTAATCTACAGGCTTACTTCATTTTATGTATTAGTATGTTAAAGTCTGTATTTTAGTAGGGATGTACAGACTCAATCTATAAACATGGTATACAGGATCTAAAAGGAATGGGGAAAACATATTAGGGTGTATTAGTCTTTTAAAGACTTTTAGCAGTGTAACATTTGAGCATCATTCAGTCACTGATGGATTGCCTACCTGACCTTCAACCACATGAAACAAGCAAGTACTCAGTTTCCAAAGGGCGAAGTGGCTCTCTCTGAAATCACACAGCAAGTGTGTCTGGTTGGGGAGCAATCTGTGTGTTCACTTGTTATGACAAATATGTTGTGCCAGGATATTGTCTATACTCTTACTGTGGACTTTTTGTTTCAAGTTGGTTCATTCTAATCTGTTAAAAAAATTATAGCATCTGAGAGAAAAACTGATTTGCTGAGGCGGTTTAAATCAAATCAGTATCAAAGCTGTTTGTTGTTAGCAGAGCATAATTAAGTGGTAATGAGTGAATTATACATTTGGGACCAAGAGCAACAACAAAAGCATATACCCCACAATACCAAACACTTACAAAAGATTAGTAAACACCTACAAATTTCCAGGCATCCCTCTGTAGCAAATCCAAAGATGGTATAATTCATCCCTACACAAACACACATGCAAATGTATGTGGCTGCATGCACACACAGCTGCACACACATCACCTCCCCTTATAGCTTCTGGGTGTTGCAAACCTCCTTCCTGGCCACATGGGCCCCTGCCACATGCCTGCTGATGCATACAGTAGTGAAGGAGCTCCCTGCAAGATGCCACAGGAGCACCTCTGCCTGGGGACCCTTTTCGGTGTCCTCCACCATGGTGGCCCATAGCAAGGTGCAGGTGACCAGCAATGCCCCACAGCAAGGCTACTCTGTCTGTCCCAGCAGCTCTTGGAGTTAGTCTTCTACTTCATAGTTAGTGTTCTACTTCACAGTGATTCTGAAGTGGTCTTCTTGACTTTAATGAGGGGGCTGTAGTAACCACAAAATCTCACGAAAAAAAGAGAATTAATTACTTGTAGATTAAAAAAAAAAATATTTATTTTTTCCTAGATATTTTTAAGGTAGGAATAAGAATGTGCAACAGGAATTCATCTGCCTTTTTTCAGAACATTCTGACAAAATTGTAATGATGTAAGAAGCTTATAAAAATTCTGCTAAAAATCAATATATACAAAACAATAAGAGATTGTCTTATACAATACCAATATTTGGGCAGATGTGATCTTGTATTTCGGGCATAAATAGAGATGTAATAACATTCCTTGTTTGGCTTTATAGTAGGAAAGATGACATATATAAGATGGAAGAATGTAGTGTGGGGACAGAATACATTTATCTTCCTCTTAAAAGGCAATGCAACTTAATTATACTTCTGATGTCTGCCTCCTGAAAAATATATATGCCTTCCCTGGAAACCCCATTATATGCAGTTACTTTCTAAATAATATAATTGTTTTTGCAGGAATATGTCCCGTTAAAAGGGAGATGAGTATTCCAAGGAGGCAATGCTCAACAGTAGTACGTCTAAGCCTATTTAACAATTTTAATTGGGAGTATATATTTTAATTAATTGTTATTGTTTTCTAATAATGCTGGTTTATAACAGCAACAATTGTTCTCTGATACGATCTTCCCCAGCTTCTCTTGTGATAGTTTGAAAGTTATTCACAATGCTTTTTAGGTACAGATAACAATGAACTTTGATTTATTATTACTTTTGGTGCATTACCATTCGCATTGTTCTCTGACAGCTTATTTGTTTAAAACTGAAAACTTTAGTTGTTTACAATCTGATTGTTTCTGTTTCGATTTTGTTTTATTCACCTTTTTTTGGTTTGTTTTCCTTCTTTATGTTCTTATATTTTCATCCATAATTTGCTCTCTTCATTAAAGCAAAACTTGCTTAGCTGGACTGCTTCTAGATATAGCTGTAGTTTTGATGCCATTTCAAATTAATCTCACCCTTGTGTTGATTTGGGTTGAGAACTCATTTCTAATAAGCAAGCAGTTCATTTTGCAGGTCCAAATAAAAGTACATTCAGGAGGACTGAATGTTTTTGCATGTTCAGCTTTTCATTTAAGATCTTATAAAGCCAAAAGGTATCTGGGTGGGCACGTTTGAACATGGTATTCTGTGTTTTGTAGTTGTCCTAAATGTACTGCTTTTGCTAAACTGTTCTTTTTCTCAAGATGTATGCTTGCAGAAGCCAGACAACTTCAAACTGGTTAGTTAGGCTTATTGTTAATATGTTCCTCTTACAGGCATAGGGATGTTGTTGTATTACATACATTATTTTATTGCAGTGGTTCCTTCTGGGAATAGGGGATGGAAGGCCATTTAGTTCTATAAATTCTTCTGAAAGTAGAGACTCCTTATTATTCAAAATGGGCAAATTTGCTGTCAAATAGCACTTTTCACTTAGATAACGTAGTATGAATTTGAAGCACTATGAAAATGCGAAGTTTGATTCTGATATCTGCACATTTTACTTGGTTTGGAGCTGAGATTAATATGCAGCAATTCTCAGTTCTTCATTCTGTGCTCAATAAAACACATCAATTATAAAATAACTTGTTTCCTGCAAGGATACTGTAACATTAAGCATTGAATGAGGACAGAAAGTAGAAGTAAAGCTTACTCTGTTTCATAACTTGGTGCCTGATTTTAGCTCAGTTTGCCTGCTGCAGTCTTCCCTAACATTACATGACTTCATATTCTCTTTCTCCTCCCAGGAAAAAGCTACGTGTGTATTTTTCTTGAATTAAGGGAGTATTGCAGATATACGAAATATTTTAAAAAACCCAGAGAATAGGTATACATTTATAATTGTGTGTGAAACTGGGAAGATGTCAGTTCAGGAAATATTTATTCTTTTTTCTTCTATGCTCTTAGTACAGTCCACATTAAAAATCTTAGCTACATTTTCAGCTAGTCTAAACTGTCTTCTGCAGAAGTACTCTTATTTATATCCTCTGAGGCACAATGCTATTAGGATTGTTATTCCTTTTCCTTCATCAGTTATACTAGGATGAATCCAACTGTACTGAGCTGGTCCAAAAAGGAGAGGTAAAATTGCTGAGATGTGAGTAATACATATTCACATCTCTCTTCTGGTGATTTGGAGAGATGAGAAATGGAGAGACTGACCTAAATGAGTCAGCAAAACTATTTAGAGTCAAACTGCTTTAAATTATTTACACTGAGGCTGTCGGCCAACCATCAGCCTGTTGATTGACACAGAGATGCAATTCCAACTAAGTAGAATTCCACTTTATACTCAATACAGACTTTAGCTCTGCTTTGAAAAAAGAATATTCAGACAGATTTAATTTTCATTCTAAAGTAGGATGGAGGANAAAACCACCCAACCAACCAAACAATGAACCTTAAAAATTATTGTTGAGTGGTGTCATTATTCACTGCTAGTCTTTGCTAGTGCTAATAATGCTAATGCTAATAATACCTGCTTGAACCCACTCTAAAGGAACACAGGAAGGATGCTAATAATCCTTTCATGTGTTAGTTGAACTCTTTACTGTGAAAAGAATTTGAAACTTAGCTCTTTCTAAACTGTCTTTAGTGGCTAAGGTTTCCAGAAAACCTGAGAGTGGCAGAATTATTGTTGGCATAATTGCTGTGTATGTAGTTTGGCAGGGAGGACTGGAACATTAGCCCCGCTGCATGCTGATACACACTGCTGAAACAGTCGTTCTCATAACTGACTGCTGGAGGGCATTGTCTTTATCCTGCTTTAATAACTCTCAAGCTAGGTGCACCTGAATCCATCAAGTTGTTTGTTGTGGATTTTTTACATAGCATGAGGAGATACATACTATAGAGTCTTATGACAGGAAGATTTAGTAGTTTTTACAACCTCAAAATAGGTGTTGGTGCCTGTCAAGCTCAGGTGCAAGTGTACAGGATGTTTCTGACAGCATTATAGAGGCAGAATTGCGAAGATATCCTAGAAACAACTGGGAGCTTTACTGATAAAAAACTTAAATCTCAAATGATGTAAATCAGTAAATAATCAGAATATCTCCATTTGCAAACAGTGGGATGGACATTGAAGTCTTTTTGCTTGCAATATAAATAGCAGATTTTACTTCTCCTTCTAGTCATACTGACCAGCAAGTAATCCAAGTGGGGTGGAGTCTGGAGTGATATTAAAGGACACAAGGTACAGTGGGTTCCTTTTGAACAGTTTAAACTGGTCTGCTGTGAGTTGTTAGCAGAAGGTATAAATTAAAGGTCAGTAGGGAATTGTTCTAACTTGCCATTTCAAATAACCTTTTGTTAACCACATTTTTGGCCACACACTTATTTTCTGGTTTCTCATCGTTACTTACCCCAGCCTAGGTTGTGCAGGTTGCTGTAGCTTATGGAAAGTTATTTGTTGTCCTGCTCAAAAAACCTGGTTCAATGATGTTGTTTTAGTTACAGTTGAATTACTCTGATAAAAACATTCTCAAAACTAGGTTAACTGAGGACCAGTATGAAAAAGGCTTTATAGCAGATGTCATTCATGATGGTCTTTTGTTGTCTGCAATACTGTGTGAGGAAAAGGTTGTTGAAATTTTCTTTGTTTTATTCTATTTGAAAGCCAAAATATAAGAAGAAAACAAATGCCAACAGGAACAGTTTCCACTGCAGACCATCAACCAAGTCTGATCCTAGCAGTAAGATCTTGGCTGTGACACTAAGAACAGAGTGGAAGAAAAGTATTTTCTACCTAGGGCAGCTCTTCACACATACACATCCTTTCCCTTTCAAGCTTTGCTGCAAGTTCCATTGGGACTTTTTATGGAAAGCTAAATGAAGAAGCTTGTAGTCCTTAAAGCACACCTTCATGCCGCACATGTGGCCTTTATCCTCACTGAAAGCATTGCTATCAAGTTGCTGAAATGCACTGCTACGTGTGCACTGGTGAGCAGGGGAGGTGACTGACTTTGCTAAAACAGTCACACAAGCACTATGCAGAACCTGGGTAGCACAAGAGAAATCACCATGCTCCCCTTTTGGTACTCTATTCTTCTGTGGCTCTGGAGCAAAATTTCACTCTCAAAGCAATTAAGTAAAATTTCAATCTCCGTATTCTCAAAAAGTTCCCTTACTATATTTATTCACAGTGGCATACCACATTTTGATAAAGGAGTGAATTTCAGACTGTGTACTGTTGTTCTCACGACCTCTACTTTTCTTCATTGTCTCCTAATATTATTGATACTTTTTCACTGTTACATGAGGTTGACTGATCTCATTTTCCATTACCTCGATCTAAATACAGATTTGCCTGCATTGAGTCAAGCCTGGGCTTTTCTGTATTAATGCATTAATTAACTCAGTAGAAATCTATCTATAGCATACCATGGACTAAGCATAGTTGCTTTTCTTGGTGAAAGATAGAACTTCTTAGGTGGATTGGAGGTAGGTGAACATAGCATTTTTCTTGTTCCATTTAGTAATGGCATGTCAGTGGCATTGTTCTCAGCCTCATGTCAGGAAATGTCCAAGTGCAGATAACAAATGACAGTATCACTTCACAGATCTTTAAAATATGAGAAGCAGCTGTCAGTGAAGAATGAGACTAAGCCACTAAAAGTGAAGTGATAGAGGTTGTTCTATGGTTAGATAAAAATAAGAAACTAATGCCATTTAAAGCAGGATGGTATGAAAAGGGATGCGATGTGACCAGATGGGGATCTGCTGGTTGTCTACCTTTCTATAGCACATCCTGCCAGCAATGCATTCCTCCTGTGGCTGTGATGAAGTTGATTCCTGATAAAGGGTCCTGGCAATGCATGCTTTAGCTTTCTGCAAAATTTTCCCATGGATGTAGAAGAGTTTGCTGGGGCTGAATAACTTTATTCTTCCTGTAGCTTAAAGACTGTATCCACCTTTGCATGCTAAAAGAGAATACCTGCTGTTATTCCACGAAATAAACACCAAAGATTCTGTTTTTCTTGTTTTTGTAATCAGCATGCTAGACATGATTGTATATAAAATGAGGATAGAAATTCACTCATCTGTAATTATATCATCTCATTTGGCATCTAACTATATGATAAGAAATCAGTGATTAAATTTCCTTTCAAAGTCTTTGTTCATCAGTCACAAAACAAGCTCAGTAATTATCCCTTAGCTATTGTGAGAACTGTGCCTTCATTATTACATTTCTAATTGTTTTCAGTTAAGGAAATTTATTTTTATAGATGGCTCAGCTGACTCTTTCAGACTGTATGATTCTTCATTGTTTTCAGTGTAGAAAGCAGGACCTACAGATTATGTTAAAATAAATTAATATTTTCCTTCTGGTATATATAATAGGATACATACCATGTATATACCTGAGTAGACATTTTATTTTGTTCTTCCGTGAGACATTTCAATCCAAAAAGTTATATAGATATTCACAGTTTGCCTGAAACTGCCAGGAGCTACAACATCAAAGAAAAATTAGCTTTATGTTGTGACTGTGGGTGACATGAACCCATTCTCTATGTGGAAGTGTCATGTTTATCGTCCAGTCTGCAGACACGATCTGTATGTTTTTAACCTTTAGCCTGCAAGTCTCTTGTTGGGGAATTTTCGTTGTATCCTTTCAGGTGAATTAAACACATTGGTACTTCAATATAAATGCTTTCATGCACAATGTATTAGACAGAGTCCTACTGCCATATGCGGTTCTACAGTGAGCCTGCACAGGTGCGACATAAACCAATTCCCGAGGTACCCTTGCCCAAGCACCAATCCCTTGAACATCAATATAGGATATGTCAGCCCAGCATTGGGTCCATCTCCCAGCCCAGCTGTGGTGCCCATAAGTGGCCACAGTCACTGTCCGTGATCAGTGGATTGCTACAAGACAACACTGCGGCATTTCTTCTCTCATCACTGATGGAAACTTTTCTCACCTAGAGACTCCTTCTGTCTCCAACATTCCTGTGCCCAGCCAGTTCAATCCTTTCTGCAGTTGAGCCTTCTGCCTTCCATGCCAGGTCATTCCTTGGTCACAAATTACCAATGCTGAGCTGCTAAAATTTGGAAACCACCTTCACTCCACTGGTTGTACACACAACTGGGTGTACAATTCTTGTAGTTTGACCACGTTTGCTGGATTTTCAGAGCAAAATGGCAATTTTGTGGAAAAAGGCTGCTTTTTCAGCAGATACAAAGCCTTCTTCAAAGCATGGAGATACTGGAACTGTAGATTGACGTTACATGGCTGAACTTCTTATCAAGGGCCAAATAACATAGTCTTCTTGGTTTTTTTGTTTGGTTTGGGTTGCATTCTGTTAGTTTGTTTGTTCTATGCTGGAAAACCTTTAACCAAGAGAACAATCATACTTTGGATGCTTTATGATTCAGCAAAGCTGATTTTGTGCCTCTCATTCTGCTCTCTCAGTTCCATCATTGACATAATTTTGCTTCAAGGAAGTATTTGATCATTATTGGCAGACAGAGGAAAACCCAGTGATAGAATATGAACAGAGGTCCTTGGGGTAAATTAATCCCACCACCCAATGTCTTGATATACATATCTGTCCATTGGTTTTACAAATGTGAGTTTCTATTTTTGCATTTGAATAAAATGTCCCAGAGAGTGAACTAATTCATTCATGAGATAGCATAAATTTACTAGATGCATGAAGTATGTTGGTCTATGGTGAGACTATCCTTTTTAACTGTTTGAATTTTTTTTAGTCAAATAAGTATTTCAGGCTATATACAAATTTCAATAAATGATCTGCCTTACTGAAATGCAATGTCATCACTGAAGGGTGCCAGCTACCTTCACTTCACTGGTTATTGGAGCTGATAGCCCTGACTTCAATGTGGTTGTATCAAGCAGAAATACATTATTGCCCAAAATAAAGGTAATGGGTGCTTAAGGACCAGGAGTTGTGAAGTCACTGATTATTTCCATTGACTTCAGCTAGATAAAAACAAAACTAGCGTGTTTTTTAGCATTACGTGCTACATCAGCTGAAGTCTAAACCACTGTTACGGTGTTAGTTCTGAATACTTGGGAAGTGTTTTTGAGATAGTGTAATGTAGTAAGAGTTATAGGTTTTTCTGAAAAAAAAATCAGCAAAATAGTTGATAAAGACGTGTTTGGGAATACAGACTTAAGAAGTCTGTAACATGTACAGCAGTACTGGAAGAAGCTTGACCACACACTAAGTTCTCTGTTTATGAGGTGGTAGTCAGAGACATTTGTATTCTATTAAGTGTGGATGACAGCTAAAAAGTTATATTCTACAAATCCTTTATAGCTTTCATAGCTGTTCTTTCTTTAAGGTGGGCATTTTTCTTACCGTTGCAACAGCTCTCAGTATATTTTCCCAAATCATTCCGTTGAGAAGGAAGAAATACTTCCCTGACATTAAAGCATTTGTTTCAGATATATTTTCAAGCTGATTAACTCAAATCAACAAATTTTAGTTGTTTGTGGATTTTTTATTTGTTTGCTTGTTTTGCTGAGTATCACCATTCTAAAATTTGGAAAGTTTTTTCTACGTAAATACTTGCCTAAATTTACTTTCTTACATGCAGGTTAATGCAGTTGAAAATGTTTATCAGAAGTTGCAGTGCCTTTAGAATGAAATAAATGTTGGCATGTTGATCTGTACACAGAAGTATATACTTAAGGAGAAAAATTACACCCAAAAAATCAGAACTTATTTTTAGTAAGCATTCTATTGAAACACGAATATATGATTTATTTTTGAGTTAGCTACCTAGGGAGCACATTCTCAAGATTAGCTTTGTGAGTTTCAGCAGTTATCTAGTAAACTGAAGATTTCAGGAGATTTGGGAATGACATAAAGTAGGATATTAAATCACTAATTATGTAGATCTGCAAACCTCCTATATCTGACCAGGTGCAATATTCATGCTTTTCAGGTTGTCTTTTGTCCCCTCACAAGGGAGTCACGAGTCAAGTGGGGACATACACTTTTCTTTGTGTTTGCCAATAAAGCAACAGCTGTTGAGACAAGGTTGCTTTGATTCTTACACCATTGTGATGATTCCTTTAGAGATCATTTAACTACATTAACCTAAAGGAAATATCATGGATGATCGCCATAAACTGTGTACTTTGCTATAAAGCAGTTAAGCCTGTGAAATTAAGGTGGTTAAGATGGTTGTACTATTTATTAATATACTGTAATAAGGCAAGCTCTATAGTAGAATAGCAGTACAGTACTTGGACTATAGTTCACTCATATTTCAAGGGTGACAGGTAATTTCACACTTCCAGAAAACTGAATGTAGCAAGTCCGAAGTTTTATGAATTAGAACGTCTCCAAAGGGGCAGAGAATAAATAAATATTTTCAGGTAATATTTAAAAATATATATATGTCGATACTATATACAGACATTTATAGGTCTGTGTATATATATAAATATAACTAAACATCTATAAATGCATATGTAAAGTTGAACAAAGGATAGCAAGGGTAGGCTACCATAGGAGCAAGCTTCTTCCTCATCTCAGAAAATATGCCAGAATTGTCTGTTTGTCAAGAGGGCGTTGAGGTGTTGAACTCAAGGGTTGAGATCCTGTCATGGAGGCACCCCAAAAATAAGTTTAGGTGGACAACAAGGTCCAAAACAAACTTTATTCCGGCCGGAAAAGTACCGCCGATAAACCGATTGGAAAACGGGGTTTATACAATTAGTTAGCACTCCAATAACATAACATACAGATTCGGATATTAGGATAGGATATTAGGTTAGGAGATTATTTGGGGTGCAGTGAAATAAGAATG
>VWYH01010050.1:49263-140311 GCA_013399365.1 Pampusana beccarii
GCTCAGATCTGGCTGTGGGCATTCCAGAAGCTTCTCAGCTTCTCTGCACGCCCCCCCACGACTGTGGGCATTCAAGAAGCTTCTCAGCTTCTCTAGGCTGTGGGCAGCTTGGCCCCTCCTCTGCTGACGACCCTGCCCACCGGCTCTGGGCCTCCACGAAGAGCCATTAACTGCCCATTGAAGGCCCAGTTCTGAGAGGGGGATGTGCAGCTGTCACACCGGATCTCAGGGCGTGGGGGGGAAAGTGCAACTGCCACAGATCCTCAAACACTGCTTTTCCAAAATCATTTTAGGTGTCGAGGAGCCAAGGATCTGCTCCAGAGATTCTTCCACAATAGAGTATGAGAGAATATGATGTCATTCACAAAACATGTGCAAATAACAGAACTTAGAATGACAAAAGACTTATCAAGGTAGTTTTATGCAAAATAAAACTGTTCCCAGTGCTCTATCTGTAATGTTTTGTCCAATGTGCTGACACTGGTATTGGTAAACCAGAAGAAGTCCAGTCATTATATTCCCCTTCATTCCAAAAGAGCTGAGTAAGAGGTTGGTGCTAGGTATGTTATTTTCTGTCATCTGTAAGATTGGTATTTATTTTTGAGCTGTGTTTGTTGGTTAACTGCTGCCGCAGTAACCAGTGCTGCAGAGGGAGTACAAAATATTGTTGATTCCCTCTTCATAAAATATTTGCTTTAGAAAGATTTCTTGCTAGGCTTTGTAACACAAAATGAACTGAAATCCAGGCTGGGAGCCTGGAGTGGAGAGGAGTGTATGTTACAGTGGATCTTCTTCTCAGAAACCTCAAAAGAGGAATTGAGGGACTGAACAAGTTACACTCATCTCTTGCAGGTTGCTTTAAGTCTGAAAGGAGCATGCTGCTTGGTACTAAAGAAGCTTGCAAACTATGCTAAGTAAAACATTTCAGATAATAAGAATTTTTATCCTAAACTAAATTAGTTGAAAAAGTTTTAACAGGTGAATTTTGTTTCCAAAGGTGCAGTGACCGTCTGCAGGACTTGAACCCACTGTTAAGGTATGTTATTTATATTTTCCATAATTAAATAACTTTTTCTGAAAATGTCTTTTATTACTGTTTTATGTTGCAAGAAAGTTAAAAATGAAATGTTTTTACTCTTATGTTTACAAATGTTAGGATTCTGTTTCTACATAGACAAGCTAGGTTGTATATTGTGTTATTTTGGTTGATCACCACAGGTTGTATATCTCACACTTCTTAAATGGATGGAACGGGTTTAACTGGTTTATGAGCTGACAAGTTTTGTTCTGTTTATGTCTTCCACTCTTAAATCAAGAAATCTGAAAAAGGAAGGAAAACATAGTGCGACTTCTGAATGATTTTTTTAAGCCTTTCTTTATTGAACATTTGTTTTGACAGAATGTGTATAAAAGCTTGAGTTCCTGTGTTTAATTATTTTAGAACTTCAGCTCTAGATCCAAGACTATGGGAAAATGAATAAATAAATAACTAAATAAATAAATGGAATTTTAAAGGCTCAGGAATTAGATAGCAAATAAAAATGCAGCAACTTTTGAAGTCAAAAATGTCCTCTCCGATGTTAGTGTTTGATTTTATGGTTGTTGGTGTTCTTCCTTCATGTTTGTGGTTTCTTGTGCACTGTGAGTAAGAGGCTAGAGAGATTAGAAAGCAGACATACATGCAGCTGGGGAATTAATCAGTGAACTCTTTGGTGTTTCTTATGTTGCTGTATTATCCTTCAGGAGTTATTCCTCACACACTTCTACTCTTCAAGGCCTGAAAAGACTTTTGAAAAGCCTTTGCCCTCCCCATCCCATGCTAGATTTATTGGCAGAGGTCTCCTCCCTTCTTTATTGGTATGTTCCCAGTTATGTTCTGGTAGACCCATCATCATAACGAGAAATAATAGATGTCCATGTTCAGAACTTTTATACATGCAGTAGCTGCAATTGGACCGGGATGTGTCACAACTGTTACATGAAGCAAAATATTTGCACACGTGTGGGCAATATGCTTCATTCATGACCCACGGGAGTTGCTACTAGTGTTCAGACCAATTGACAGCTCCTCTGATGTATCCCACATCAAGTACTGTAATAATGTCTGATTCTCTTTCACCAACAGGCAGTGGACCAACCAGCAATGAAAACAGCCAAGTCAGCCAGTTGTAACACTTTTCATGTTGCAGTGATAGTCAGAAAAGTTCTTGTACCCAATGTTGCTACTTAATTAATTCCAACTAGTTCACGTGTTGCACTTACCTTCAGATTAACTTCTGGTGACTGCCAGATACATTATTTCTATGGTTTGGGCTCAGTTCTCAGCAGGTGACTATCCAGGTAATTTTGGATTTGATTAGTGTGTTTTGTTGACTGGTCAGAGAGGACAGAAGTCAAAGAGGTCATGGGGAAGGAACAACCATGTTACTCTCAAGGCTGCATATTCTGTTATACAGCAATTTGCTGGTATCAGTCCTCCAAACCAGTAACGAGGACTGCAAATGGAAATGATGCTCCTAAAACAGTTGATACTTGTAGGCCGGAGCCTCTGCATTTGATGTTAGAAACTGATCTGTTAGCACACATATACTATAACCACCACTAAACAGGTACCAGTAGAAGATGGAATTTTATTTCACCCTACCCCATAGCTTCAAAAAGTCTCCCAAAACTATAAGGAAAGATTCAGACGGCACCATCACACCACTTTCTTTTCTGAAAGTTCCCATTCTCTGTTATAGCACTTTTTCAGTTCTTTGTTTTGTTGCTACCTCTGGAATCACATCTGTCACAAATGCACTGAACAAACTGAAAATCCAATACCAACATTTAAAACAAGTTATCAGAACTAATATTATATGGATTGTATCCATGTGCTCTTCTTTCCACTGATTCTTCCCTCATTCTTTGCTTGTGCTCTTGATTTAAGTGGTAAACTCTTGGGTCAGCTAGTGTCTCATACATTTATATGGTGTGGTACAGCAAGAAACTCCTCTTATGCTGTCCTCCTTTTCCATTATCACTACTAAAAAAAATATGATAAATAACAGAGGGAGCAATTAGTATCTTCCCATAGATTATACAGAACCAGCCAAAAACCAGTTCCCCACATCCCTTATTTCTTTGTTCTTTGAGACCTAGGCATAATCATGACGTTGCAAAACAAGACTTGCAAAAACCTGATACTGCAATGAGCAGTGTAATTCCAAAACATGAGCAGGGTTTCAGGCCACCACAGGGTCTAAGCTCCCCAGGAGCAGGGAAAAGGCAAACAGCTGTCACCAGTAATGTCACAGAGCCTCTGGATATGTAGAAATTGGTTTCTGCTTCAGTCACACGTACCTGAACAAAGAGAGTGCAAAATGTAACCCCTTCATTCATGAATTTTGCTTTTACAATGTTGGAAATGCAACAGAAGGCGCAGGCCTGTTGTGAGCACTTGGCTTCTTTGACTTCACTGACTCCCATGAAGTAGCACACAGTTAGGTATTTGGTCTATGGGACTGTGCTTTTAGAAGTATTCTCCAGACTTTGGCTTTAGTGTCTCTCCAGTTTCGTTACCTCAGTTCACTTTTAAAAATGGGACTGCAATAATGGTAAAAATGAACAAGTAAAGAATGAAATTGGTGCTAAATTTTAAACCTGTCTGCTTAAATACGGTTCTGGGGTGTTTCAATATAGTGTCATGTTCTTCTTGTGCAGATTCATTTTTTAAAATGCCAGTTTTACCGAATGTCTGTGACTTCAAAAGTCACAGCTAATATTATTGCACTAAAAACACTGTCCTAGCAGAATAGAGACAAAATAAGTTTTCTTCTGCTGATATAAACCAATATGCTATTGTAAACCACATTACACTGATTTGTCTCAAGGTAATGAGAAGTAAGCAAAAACGTATTTTTTTTCATTCTTTCTACCATTTTATAGGATTTCACAGAATGACAGAGTGGTTGAGGATGGCAGGACGTCTCTGGAGATAGTCCAGTGCAGTGTCCCTCTTCAAGGCAGGATCATCTAGAGCAGATTGCTCAGTGCCATGTACAGTCAGGTTTTTAATATCTCCAAGGATGAAGAGTCCACAATCTCCTGGGCAACCTAGTCCAGTGTTCAACCAACATCACAGTATTTTTTTTCTTGTGTTCAAAGAGAATTTCATGTATTCCAGTTTGTGGTTGTTGCCTCTTGCCTTGCCACTTGGCACCACTGAAAAGATTTTAACTCCACGTTGTTCAGTCCTGCCTGAAGTGTATTTATACACGTTGATATGATCATCCTGATTCTTTCTTTCTCCAAGCTGAACAGTCTCAGCTCTGTTAGCCACTCCTCATATGAGAGATGGTCCAGTCCTTCATCTTTGTGGCTCTGTGCTAGAGTTGCTCTGTTATGTCCATGTCTCTGGTACTGGCGAGGTAGAGCCGAGCTCAGCAGTCCAAGAGTTTCTCACCAGGTCTGAGCAGAGGGGAAGGACCAGTTCCCTCAGCCTGTAGGCAACGCTCCTCTTAATGCAATTCCCCTTCTTTGCTGCAAGGGCAGCATGCTGACTTACAATCAGATTGTCTCCCAGGAACTTCGTGTTCCTCTCTACAGAGCTAGTTTCCAGCCAGTCAGCCCCAACCATAGCATCATTCCTCCCCAGATACAGGACTTTGTATTTCCCTTTGTTGAACTTCGTGAGGTTCCTGTTGGCCCATTACTGCAGCCTGTTGAGGCCCCTCTGAATGGCAGCACATCCATCTGATCTATCTGTCCAATCTAATGGTTGGATTTCATGATCTTGAGGGTCTCTTCCAATGAAAATGATTCTATGATTATATTATTGACCACTTCTTTCTGTTTTGTATTATCTTCAAATTACTGGAGGTGCATTCTTGCCCATTGTCTTCGCAAATGTCTTAAGCAGTGTTGGCCCAAATATCCAAGCCTGAGGTGAACCACTAGTGAAAGCCCCCTTTCTGGAATTCAGGCCCCTGATCACAGTACTTTAAGGCCAGCGGTTTAGACAATTTTCAGTCCACCTCAGTATGCACTTATCTAACTCATACTTCATCAGTTTTCATGTAAGAATATAAAGCCAAATAGTTTTTAAAACCTTACTGAAGTTCAGGTTAACAGCCTCTGCTCTCTATCCACCGCACTCATCAGCTCATCATTGAATGCTACCAGGTTGTTAAGCACAGTTTCCCTTTCATAAATCTGTGGTGACTGCTACCAATAAACTTCTTGTCCTTTATGGTTTTGGAAAGGTATATGGCTAGATTTTTATATGTTCTCAAACATAATGCTCCTCCATCAAGGGTAAGTCTTAATTGCTCCAGACATTCCCTCTGGTCTCAAGGGTTTGGGATTTCTGGAGACTCCTCTTGCCGATGAAGAACAAGGTGAAGAAGGCACCAAGTCATGCTTTTCTGTGTCCCTTGCTGTGAGATCCATGGCCCCATTTGGAGGTAGGCCCACCCTTTACCTCGTCTTCCGTTTGCTGCTGAACTACTTGTAGAAGCCTTTCTTGTTACCCTTCACATCCCTCAACAAATTCAACTCCAAATGTGTCCCCTCCCATCTTCTTGTGCACCCTCAGCCTACTTTTTGACAGGGTGGTGTAAGAAGCAAAAAAGGCCTTCACACTGTGTAGGTGTTGCTCAGCAATAACTGAACCATCCCTGTATTATCAACTTTGTTTTCAGCACATATCCAAAACATAGCCCCATACTAGCTACTATGAAGAAAATTAACTCTATCCCAGCCAAAACCAGAAAAAATGGGGAGATTACCAAGCACAGCTTTCCTTTCACCTTATCTTTTTTATTTTACTCTGCCTTCAGACCTGTGCTATTTATAGGAGAACATGCAAAGCCACCAGTTGCCATGTTTGACTTTTCGTCCTTCAATTCTTTTGACACCTTTCACCCAATTGCCTTGTACACAGTCTGCTCCATATTCTTTGTCTCTTTCTGCAGGTGAGTGTACACTGTTTTTAAAGCACTGGCCCATGTTTCACACCAACAATAATTGAATAAAACTTTTTCATTGTCCTTCTGGAAGATAATCATAAAAGCTTTACTTCTTTGTTTAGACTCCTTTATGTGTCTATGATATGACATTTCTAGGGGAAACTTTCAGAGATGTCACTATGGAAATCGCTACCAAAGAAAAAACACCCTTCCTCTGTATATTGAGTTTGGTAGCAGATTTATTCGGAGACGTATTAGTGTGTTCCTTCCTCTGTTTCACTAAAATTCAGTTTTTCATCTGATCGTAGAGAATCATCTATCTATCAATGACTGAGCCAGATGTACTAGACTGAGTGAACAAGAGCCATTAATATCTCAATGCAAGATATTCAGTTGATTTCCAAAGTACATTACACTAACCTTTCACATTTCCTACATTTGTCTGACTTCATGTATGATGAGAAGTCAGTACTGTGATTCCTGATCATTTAGTCAGATACATTCCTAAAACTCTGGACATGTTTGATCTCCCATTTGAAGTCATGGAAGATGTGACAAATTTTGTACACTTGGAAACTTTGTTCTTCATGGTGGTGCATCTTGCCTCAGATACACTGAACTCTCACTTTAGAACTTAGCGAAGTGCAATCTTATCCCTTTTTTAGAAATACCTTCTGTTTGTATAACTTTTCAACAAACTGCTAATGACTGGTGGAGGTTGAATAGCAGTCTCTCTTTTGACCTACTGGTTTTAGCTCAGTTGTTGCAGTCTTCACAAATTTGACTTGTTGAGAGGCCATACTGTGTGTTAACCTGGTAGTGAAATGCTTTGTAAAATTAGATAAGAAATCTACTGGCGCTTTACTTACGACATTTCTGAATTTGGGTAGAACATGTTGTTCTTATCTTGCATGCATACGTATGCATTAGACGTCATATCTGTGCATACATTTTCCTGATGTCTATTAAAAAACAAATAAACAAACAAAAAACAACAACATAAGCAACTCTTCAAAAGACATTCCTATCACTGGGAAGGGCTGGGAACATCTAGAATTTTGAAGATGCTTGGTAGTGATGCTCAGTCACTCTTTAAATTTCAGTAGGGACTGAAATAAAAAGTTAGGACTCCTAAAGAAAGCCCACATCTGTTTAACTTCTGGATGAACTGGCCATTGTCATAGAATCATAGAATCATAACTAGTTTGGGTTGGATGGGACCTTCAAAGCTCATCTAGTCCAACCCCCTGCAATGATCAGAGACATCTTTAACTAGAGCAGGTTGCTCTGAGCCCCATACAGCCTGGCCTTGAATGTTTTTAGGGGTGGATATCTATCACCTTGCTGGGTAACCTGTGCCAGTGTTTTACTACCCTCATCTGGATGCCATCTGGTATTCCCCATGATATCTGTGCATTGGCCTGAATATGTCAGTGACAGAGGACAAAGAGGAGGAAAATATCTTCATTAAGTAAATTCAGCTTACCCAAATTAATCATTTATTTTAGTGAATGAGGTAGACGCACTGCTGTTGAAAGTCTGGGAAAACCAACAAACAAACGAAAAAACCCCCACACATTTAGAGATTGTAACAAGAGTATTCACTTGAATTACTAAAAGGTACTTAGAAATGATAAGAAATTTTCTCAAGGAACCATAAAACTATACAGAAGCAGAGTGCTATACAAAACTGTAAATTTCCCTGGCTACATTAAAACTGTGTCGAAATATGCCACCTGACTACTTTACTTGTCTTCATGCCTTTTCTTAGTAAAAAGAAGAGCACGTGATTGCATTACATCCATTTGCAGGTTGTGTTTTCTATTAAAGTTACTGTAAGAAATGCTACTCAGCAAAGCTCTCATGGAACAACTAACTATAATTTTACTGAATCCTTTCCATGACCTTTCTCAGATAAGATTCTCTTTGGTTCAGAATATGATATTCCGCTTGAAATTTGTATGAAAAAGGACTTAAAGATCTATGTAGGAAAAGCTGCAATTATTAAAAAAAAAAAAAAAAAAAAAAAAAAAAACCACCAAGCTGTTTATTAATCCTGACAGTTTCAATGGCTCACTAAGTACAACAGAACTGCATTTACTCAGCAAAAGCAGGTTTACTGGAACATGAGCTTCACACTTTCTGGTCTTTATGTTTACCAGGTGATATTTACGTCTTTGTACTCACTCCTTTATAATATATTCATTGATCAAGTGCTCATGTTTCATTGTCCTTGGACATGGGTGATTATGTTTCAATAAAAATGTCAGAATATCTGTGTCTTCCAGGTTCGTTTCAAGCATTTTGAGTACAGTTCCATGAGAGATGCTGTTGTCCATGACAGGTTGGGATTGTCATGATCAAGTGCTCCATTTTGACTTCAGCCACTGGCTAAAACCTTTGTATGGTAAAGAGGGAGTGCTGGACTTTTAAAAACATTAAACAGGTAAGTCTACTGGAATCAGTTTGTTTATTGACAGTTTCTAGGTTTATTTCAATTGCAGGTGTTTATAGAATCATATGTCACTGACTCTTTCTAACGGGATTTCCTCTTAATTGTCATCTCAGAGTAGCAGCTGTGGCTTAAAATAAAAAATTGCTACTAAGTAAAATACAACAGAGATCAGATTAAAATAAAATTTCAGTCATGTATTTCCAAACAGAAAGGAAACACAAAAAACATTGCACTGAATTGTGTTAAAGCAAATGCTTGTTTCAGCTTATTTGTCTAGACCATATGCACAGCCCTATCTAACTGCCACAAAATCTGTATCCCACACGCACAAATGCAAAGGAACACTGCAATGTCAGTTCTAAGCAGCTCTTTAATTTGTGCATTAAGTCATTTTTCTTTACAAAACACATATTTTTGGCAAAAGGAGACTGACTTATTTCCGTTCATTGTGTTAGTAAGAAGAATCTCTGCTACACATGGTGGCATTGCACTAGTGTGAAAGCAATAGAAAAAATGTAAATAATTATAATAGTAGATACATTTAGTGGCCACTATGTAAGTTATCATATTAAAACACTGCTAAGTTTATGAAGTTCGGGCCTGAGTGCATGTTTATCTCAAGACTATTTTAGCCTAATATTTTGTTTTATTATTAGATCCTGATAATTCTCTTTCATCTTCAACTAAGACTCTTGTTTTGGTGTCTAAATAATCTATCTCACTCCTTAGAGCAATCTGTAGGAACCAATTAGTCTGCCATTAAGCAACATAGTGTGGACATTTTTAAACATTACGAAAAATAGGTCTATCTTGTCTGATTATGATGAATGTTTCATGAGAGAGGAAGAAGAGGGTGAACAGTTTTGCTTTGTTTATTTTTTTCTGTATGTTGCTGTAGCTTTTCTCTTTTCAAGTCAAAATCAAAACTGTCTTGGAGTATGTCTAGGCCAGCCGTAGATACTTGTGCATAAATTCCAAGCTTTTACAGGTGTGAGTTGAACCATACAAATACACAGTTTGGGCCAGGAAACAGGAGGTCAATGTTAAGGTGACACTATACCTTGTGATCTTGACTGTGCAACTTCCAGTATGATCTCTTTGATAAAAGTCAGCTTAGACGTAAGTGCAGAAAAGCGTCCTTTACATTCATTTTCCCAAACTTCTGGTTTTGGGGTACACTCAGATGCAGGTCAGGTGTATCTGTGTCTATATCATAGCTGGGCTACCATTGTGCTCTGCCTGTTTCCAATAGTTATTTGCAACAGAATGGGAAAAGTACATTTTATTAGCTATATAGTGCTGGTACTGAATTGTCCTTTGAATTTAAAACTAGTTATCTAAGGAATAATTTTGTTTAAAATATGTTTACCATCATAAAAGACTTTGCTTTTTAACCTTGAGTAGCTCAGAAAAGAAAGAAAAAGAGAGTTGACAAACAGCTGAAATAAGATGACTAACAGTTTCGAAAACACAGTGTTGCAGGTCAACTTTGAGATACAGAATTGGGAATTTTTATTGCTGATGTGTGTATGTGTATACATATGTGTGCACGATGTTGTCAACGTTTACTGCAGGGTAGCAGTAAACCATGACAGATGGTAATGCTATGTTTCCACCCCTGGGGCAAGTGGTTCCACATGTACTGGCTGCCCCTCCAGGTGAAAGCAAACTGCAGCCTGCATTCTGCTGTTAAAGGAATAGAGAAAAACACATGAGCAATGTCAATTGTGGCATACCACTTGCCTGCCTTTGACTCCAGTTCAAATTGCAGTTCTAGCATATCAGGCACAGCAGCACTCAGTGGTGGCCTAACTTCGTTCAGGCAATGTTATTCTACTGTTAGTCTTCACTCGTCAGTAGACTTATGCACTGGCCGAATTGGGCTGTTAAAAAGTGAATGAGTCTTACTTATCATGCCCTGGCTTTCCAGTTGATGAATCAATTTCTGGATAGGAATCAAAGAGTCTCGATTTGTGCAATATTGTTGGCAATGCGCTGTCGTGGTAGCAATTGGCACCTGCTGGTCGTCAACCGTCAGCAGTCCTACAACAAAAGGGTCCTCTGAGAGACCAGGCAAAGTAGACAGCTGTTCAATATTCTCAGTGTCCACAGCTGCCATGCCAAATGCCCACTGATACCTTTTTTGGGTCTTTAAAGTACCCTCTTCTGAGGTAGTCTATGCCAAGGATGCACGGAGCATCTGGGCCAGTCACAATGGGATGCTTTTCTCGTTTTTTCCCAGTTAGGCTCGTTTCAGCCTCTACTATAGTCAATTCCTGGGATCCCCCAGTCACTCCAAAAATACTGATGGATTGTGTTCCTTTATAGTTTGAGGGGATTGTTGTGCACTGAGCACCAGTGTCTACCAAAGCTTTGTGCTCCTGGGGGTGTGTTGTGCCAGGCCATCATATCTGCACAGTCCAATGAACTCTGTTACCCCTTTCCTCTGCCTGGCTGGAGGAAGGGCACCTCTGATCTCTGTCTTGCACCGTCTCTGAATGTGAATTAGAGGTTCTGTCAAGAGATTCAGAATCTCTTCTGCCACTTCTGGAAAGTGGAGCAGTCATTTTCCTAGGAGTTTTTCCTTTCAACTCAGGTACTCATTCCTGAAGTTCTGAGGTAGGTCTTCCATCCCACCTCATCATGTTTTCTCCCTGGTCATGTAGGAAAAAACACAGTCTGCCTCTCTCTGTGGACTTATTCTGTCCTCTCTCTTGAGGTTGGAAACACCTTCTAATAGCTGAAACATAGGTTTGTACAGGTCATGAATGGAACCTCTCTTCTCTGACTGCTTTTATTTCTTGCAACAGCTTTTCAAACCAGTCATCAGATTTTTTGCACAGTTTCTCCAAAGTCAAGACACAAGCCTGTAGAGAGCCAGCGAGACTGTCCTCAAAGTCACAAAGCTGCTTAATCACTTCAGAAACGTTTTGTACACCTGCAGCTGTCCAGGTCATCGATGCCAATGACTTAGCATATGCAGGTGGTGCGCTCTGTACAAACCTGCACCACATAGGTCATGTACAAAGGATTTTATCTGGGTCTGTCCCCTCTTGGCTGTTTGGCTCAAAAAAGATGATCTCCCATGCAGCTAATTCTCTCAGGAACTGGATACCTCTCTCCATAGTATTCCATTTCCCTGGATAACCTATAACATCTTCCTTGAAGGGAAACCTTGCCTTCATGGCTGTCAGGAGTCGACTCTAGAGGGTGGTGGACTAATTCGCTCTTGAAAGTGCCGTATCAAGGGTGGGATCCCTTGACAGAGATCCCAGCTGCTTGGCTTCCCCACCTTCTAGTTCCAGACTATCAGCCAGGTTACAACATTCTTGCCTTCATGATGACTGAAGTCTTTTTGCATATCTCTCAGCTCACTTGTAGAAAAGGATCAAGTGGTCACTTCCTCTCCTCGTTGTGTCGATGAGGATGCGTCTTGTGTTGATGATTACGTCCCTTGGCCATCATCTGCAGCACGAGCAGTCCTCCTTGTGACTCTCTTACAACTGGCAACTGATGTTGACATGGGCTCGCCATGTCTTGATTTATTTCCAGAGTCTAAATGACGGTCACTAACATTGGCACAGTTACAGCGGCTGTTGTGGTTACAGCAGCAGCAGTGGTGCCACTGTGGGGGGGGTACAGTAGCTGCCCTGTCAGTCTTTGAAGCTGGAGTCTTTGAGGCAAACAGTGTCTGTGGTTGGGGGGGGAGGCAGCAACCTTGGTAGGTTCACTCTCTGTGGCAGCTGGAGCTGCTTTGTCAGTTGCTGAAGCTCGAAAGGCCGCAGTGTCTGTGTTCAGTGGGGGAGCAGTGGCTGCAGGGGCTGTAGCCGTAGCATTCACTGCCTTGGCTGCTTTCCCCCTTTTCGGGAGGCCAGCCATGCCTATTGCCGAGGCTTCAGCAGACGCAACGTAAGTCTCAGGAGTTAGGAAAGATGCAATCCTCCTATTTAACCTCATCTCTCTTATCACTAGCACAAACTGGCATACATTCAGCAAACCTGACAATACCAACAAAGTACAGTCAAAGCTCCAAGGATATTCAAAGCTCTCAAAAACATCTGTAATCTGCCCTAACATAAAAGGAAACGTATCATTAGTCAGCTTTTCTATAGATTGGTTCATCCAATTAAAAAACATGTAGGTGAATTTCTCTTTAATCTCTACTGGAGGTTTCTCTAGGTACAATAGTAATGAGTATAAATTAATTATCAGTTGGAGTATAATAAAATAAACCGACGCCAAACCACACAGCAAAATCATCACCATAGTCCAGTTTCCAGATGTAATAGACTGCACAAACTTGTTAGTGAAATATGCCCAGCACAAATAAGGTACTGCAGAACGCACTGTAGAGAGTAACTGATACAACTTATGCCACAGCATCTTTAAACCAATGTAATTCAATCTGCTTTAATACTACTAGGTGATGTCAGAAGCACACAGACCTGTGAGTATCTCAACCCTATGAGTTGGCACCATGCCAAGAAAATTGAAAGTGCATCACAGCAGTAAGAACACCAAAATCTACAAATTTTACCCCTTCAGTGCCAAATTGTAGCATTTTTGAGCCCCATGTTGGGCGCAAATCAATCTGTCACAGTTTACTGCAGGGCGACAATAAACCATGGCACATGCTCTCTGTTAACCCCCTCCTACCCCACTAAGGAAAGGGAATAGGAGCAAAACCAGAGCTGGATTCAGGGATGCAGGGTCTGGAACTAGGCCTTGGATCACGGGGATGACAGGCATGGACCTCTTCAGATGCTGGCCGTGTTCAAAGAGATCGAGACCTTTGTGATCTCCCACTTTCATAGGATGTATAATGTGTATGGGATGGAATACTTGGTTGGTCAATTTTAGTCACCTGTTCTGTTTGCCCCTCCTTGCAAATACGCCCCTCTCACCTATGGGATGTGCAAAATTTTATCAGTGACCTTGGCTGCCATAGCAATAAATCTAAACCTGGGGCTCTTCTGCATACCGTTGCTTTCGTTATCAGCTCCTGTCTGCAAAAACATGCAGCCAAATTCAGAAAACTGTAGTTACTTAGAAGAACTTAACTGAAAGGAAAATTCACTAAAAGAGAAACTGGTTTTGTTTTTAGCAAAACCAGGACAGATGTACATATATTTATGATGTATATATGTGTGTATATATGTATGTATTTTTTTGCAAAAATGTGTTTAATGGTATGTGTGATAAAATGACATCTTATACTGGATTGTCTTTCTAGCTTCCCATAACTTTCCTACGGAAACCTACAACCTAGTATTCTTCTCATAGGCTTATATTTTTTATGGTAGTTTTATTCTGTTGATACTCATGTAGAGTTACAGTCACAGTTGAATCAGAATTGTGTATGCTTCACTAATCTTTATGTTCTTCAGACCCAGACTTTTATCCATCTTTAAAATAAATTTTTGTAGTATTTAACTGAAGGCTCAACTATCAAAACAAAGTCAACAGTGTTAACACTGCAAGTACATACTTCTAAGGTTTGGGAGTGGGTAGTAGGCACAAGAGGCAAAAGAAACATGAGACTCTTATTTTGCCTTTCAGAAAGTACAGAAAGTATTGCTTTTTCTTTCTTCTGTCCCTCATTTGTAGAAGTCTTTTGTAGTTTGTCCTGTGAAAACTAAGTGTGTTTAGAAGATCATTACATTTGTCATCTCTGTAAGGGTTCATATTTTTCGCTTTTTGCATCGAAGGATAAATCATGTTTCCAGCTGCGTAGCTTTCTGTGCTACTCTGCTGGCCAAATAAATGGGGGGGGTGGGGGGGAAGGGAGCTTTACGAACAGCTTGTGGGAGGAATCCTTTCTCAAAAGTCTTCAATTACATTACTAGCCAATGAAAAATGTTTGTTAATCAAAGGTCTGTCATGTCTCCAAATATTTTTTTTCTATGCTCTACAAAACCTTGCACTCCAAAATTCATCCTTACATCATTTTGGTTTTGTTGCTATGAACCTGGAAAAATCTGCAAGAAGCAGTGGGAAAATATTACCTGCCAAAGCAATACCTTTCTATTTCCCCCTCAAATTTTGCATAGCGGTACTATGCACTTGACATCCCATGAAGGCACAGTTTTTTTTTTAGGGGCTAGAGGGAGAGTAGGGGCAACCCTATACACCTGATGCATTACTCAGGTGTTTTTGTAGGAGACTGTTTTCAGTGCATGGAAGCTTAAAATAACTCCTTAAACAGTAAAAACAAGGCACTACCTTTTACAAGCTTACTGTTTTGTGGGCACGTTTTACAGGGGAAAGTTGTTTTTGTTAGTTTACTTTCGTTTAATAGCAGTAATTGCCAGTATATGAGAGATAAAGTCTTTGTTGGGAAGTTTCAATGCTGGTTTTAGGCTCTTATCATGTGGCTATAAAAATATTCCACCAGGCCTAGCTCAGAATATCTTAATATATTTTCAACAAATAGTGACACTTTTGAAAGTTTTTGCATAAAAGAAACTTAAATATAATACAATTATGTATTACAAACTCTGACTATTTCAGTGACTATTAAAGAAAAAATGAAAAATCTTCCAAAAGGTGATGAGTTCATATCATGAAAGCTTTGCATTTACCATTCACAACAAAGCTAAAAGAGATATGCAGACTAGCTAACTACACTGTGCTTTCTGGAAAGGCCTGAAGACAGATATATATTTTAGATCTGGAGGCTTTAAGTGATTGATAATTATACCACATTTTTCCTTCAGGGTTATTATGGATGTGCAGCAGACTGATAACTCCAAGTCAATCTGAGGCTGTTTGCTGTAGTCTGCTTACAATATCAAGTGGAAAGTGGGCATGTCTGGAAGTTAGGGATGAGTTGATCAAGTTTCTGACTGCTCATGTGATTTTCTGAGCATATTTTGAACTTAGACAGCAGACAGAGTGCTATTACTACGACTTTGTTTCTCTTTGTTTTATTCCTCCCCCCACTTCTTCTTTCTTTTGAAATTGAAGTATTTTTAGTTATTCTATGAAATAACTTGTGATTTCTTCATTTCATTTAAAGACTGGTATATTCCTAAAGCATGTAAATACTTAAAAATGTAAGGTTCATTTTTGTCTAAGGTATGCTGTGATCTGAAGTGGTAGAAAAAGGTACTTAAAGGATTGAGCCTTAAGAAATAGAAGGTAAATAAAATGAACCTAAAATCCATTTCAACTTTTATTTTTACTTCTCATTATATTGTCAGTCTCATGAACTAGAGACACTATAAGCCACATCTTTAGATTCCTGAGTCCTCAGTTACATAATGCTGGATGGTTTTTGAAAGAAAACATATTTCTATAAATATTTTTCCCTTTCCAGCTCAGATGATTAATTTTACTAATCTGTGAGTTTTTTATTGCTATTATTATTATGATAGGAAAAATCTGTTAAAATAGTTAAATCTGAGCAAAATTCTTCAATAGACCTCTGAGAAAAAGAAGGCGTTTCTTCTCCTGTGTAAATGTTGGGGGAATGAGACTCACACTTTACTGATCCTGTTAGTTAGTATCCTGGCTCACTGGAAAATGAAAGATGATATCTTCCCTTCTCTTTGTTCTCTTCTCCTTCTCTTCCGCATTTCTGTCTTTTAACAGAATTTTATACCTTCTGACAGCTTATGATGCAAGCAAACGGATAGTGAAAAGTGCCCCTTGTGGCATCCCTGCCAACTGGGAATTAGATGAGTATGCTCACATTGAAGGGTGTGAAAAGGGCCAGGAGGAGGAGGAGCAACAGAAGAAAAGCTAGCTTAATACCTTCCATTAAGTCGTTAAATGAAAATGGAAAATTGGAAGGGTAAAGAAGGACTTCAAAATCTGAGGAAGGTTTTGACCGAGTAAGAAGACTGTCCCCATCTCCCCACTACTAAATCTGGATAACAAAGTCAGGAGTCATCTCTGATCATGGCCCATGGACATGGCCTCCTCATTCCAGCCGCCCCTAACTGCTGTGCAGTGTGGGCATTGAGATTGTAAAGTAGGCAGATTAAGTGGTGCTGCTCTAGCCCAGTCTTCCTGAGAGCTAGAAAGACTCTTCAGACCCGTTCTTGTCTGCTCTGTTAGGGGATCAACCCAACTGATAGACAGACAAATATAAATTTCATACAGCTTGATCAGCATCATCTGTTAATATGAAAAGGGATGGATAAGGTGGTGCTTGATTTAACCAAAACGTTGCATAATGGAACTGGCCATTCCTCTGCTTTGCAATTTAGACTGTCAACACTATTTGGCTTTTATTGCCCTTAGATTACTTAAATTCCACTTCGCACAATGGGCCGTATCAGCCCAGAATGGGTCAATATCCAGTGCTTGTGCCTTTTAGAACACCCCATACACATTTTTTGAAGTGAAATCTTATAATCCTGTCCCTCAAATTTATGTTCCAATTAAAAATGAAGTAACTTCTTCTGGACTTGATTTATCTTACTCTGCTTTTATCTCTCAGGTTTTATCCTTCTATTTGTCATTTTATCACCTTATCAATCTTTAAATTTCAATTCTCTAGCAAGTTCAGTAGGCCAACAAAGGAAGCTAAATGTACCTAACACCAACAAACTCACGAATGAAAATAAATTATCTCCTAGGGAAAGTTACCAAAATTGTTTCATTACAGAGGATCTTACAAAAGACAGGACAAAGCCATGACAGATATGGAGAAAGGCTTAGGGAGATTTTGAACATGTCCACACATGTCCTGTTGCTGATAAGAGGAACTCAAGTCCTGTAACACTGTCACTTCTTTCGTAAAATCTTACCTGTCACACAACAGGGTGCAGCTGGAAAGAAGAAAATATCTAATCTTGATCAGGTTAATAATCAATGCCCCGAATCTAAACCTCCTTTTAATATTTTTTCAAGAATTGTTGAAATATATAGACTCTTCTGAATATTCATTATACTCATTTAAACACACCGGTGATTTCATTGCTTCACAGAAATAGATAAATGAAAAAAAAAAAAAAGCAGATCCCTGTGTCAAGAGAAGTGCCAATCTATTTGAGTAATTCCTTCTAGTTTCCAACCTTTCGCTGTGCAATGTGTGTAGATACATATAAATTTATATAAAGAGCTCTTCTTTCTTCTTTATCACAGAGCATCCTACTTGGATTAGATTTCTACCCTCCTATAGGCACCTTTAAAAACCAAACCAAACCAGCTAAACAAACAAACAAACAAAACCACACATATGCTTTTTCAAGGACATTTCTGTACATAACAAAGGTTCAGGTTGTAATCTGATTGTTTGTGGATTTTGTCAAAATTAAGTCACAGTCTGAACTTTCTGTCTTTACAATTCCATGATTTTATAGTTAGGGTTTTATGAGAGTTTGCTTTTCTTCTCTTATTGGCTGATCTGTTGTGACACTGTAAAGAAACATCTACTTGCAAACATCTGAGATTGCATGAGCTTCATCCTGTGATGAGATGGGAATGAACAAGGGACTATCTTAATGTGATGCAACTCGATGGTACTGCTCTAGTTAGGGACAGTTCTCTACAGATTGGAAAGGAAAGCATATTTAGCAGTCAGTGTACATTGTGATATAAAGCTTCTAAACTAGATAAACACAATACCTCATGGTCTGTCAAGTACATGGTAGGTATTTTCAGAAATCTCTAAATAAGCATTGGAAATTATACATTTTAGCAGCTTCAGATGAGCTGTCTAAGTCAGTTAAATAATATCCATGTGCTGAAAAAGGCAGGAGGTAGAGAGGAAAACTTCTAATGTATGACCATACAATAATATGTCCTTTAAAATGTCCTTTGCAACTTTTGTAGTTTAACAAATGAAGCTTCATGTATCTTGTAGCAGAGTCTGTATTCAGGAGGTTTTGCAGTGAAAATAACTTTCTGTAAAAAAAGTAGAAATACTGATAATGCAGTTATTAATATTGTAATGCAAATTCTTCAGTTGAAACCTAGGAATTCAGGGAAATACATGTGTTATGATCATTACTAAGCATCTTTCTTAATTGTGAACGCTGAGATCAAAGCTGTAAGACATTGCAAGACATTAATACATATGACATTACATATGATCTACATTGAACAGCAGTGTTTTGTTCAATTATTTATATTTCAGTAATTCAAATAATATTCCAGTGATGTTTTCAGAAAATTCAGTCTTGGATCTGACACTGTTGGTGGCTTTCACAACATCTTTACTTCATGGGTAGCTGCAATTAAATTGGAAGGGCTGCTTGGTACGAAACTAGCATAAAATGATCATGAACTATAGCATATTTGTAGTATTAATAAAATACAGTATTTTAGGTTTCTCTCTTTAGTGTGTTATGTTCAAAGAATGAAAGATCGAAGAAGTATTCTGCAAATGGTCAACTTGTCAATTGCTGTGGAACTAACTTTACATTAAGGCATAACTGGAACAAGATGTGTGTTTTTTATAGTATATGTGTTGTTTGTATGGCATCTTTATACATTATTCCAGTATGCACAAAACTGCATTCAAATGCATGCATGACACTGTTAGAAATTCTGAGCACAGAATTAATGAAGATACATTTAGTTAGGTTATGATGTGAACTTTAAACTTCATCGTCTTTTTTGTATTGCAACTCTATCACAGTAAAAACCACATTTGCAGTTTGAAGGCAAAGTAATGATTCATTGTAACTGAGTCTGTGAAATTAGAACATTAGTCCTACTATTAATTTCCTGTTTTAGTTTTCCTCTAGCAAAGCAGATGAGCATGTTGGATTTCTCTTTGTATTTCAGAATCTTTTTGTGCTCTCTGATTCTGTTAGTTCCTCTGATACTTCATATAGTGGGGAGAAACACCTCTGGAGTTTCTCTAGAGGTGGTAGTTGCTCCAGAGCTAGCCTACAGTGGTTCCATGGGTTGATCTTGGGTGGATGCCAGCATGCCCAGCCAGGCACTTTCTTACTTGCCCTCCTCAACAGGACAGGAGGAGAAAATAAGATTTAAAGCTCATTGGTTGAGATAAAGACAGGGAGATCGCTTACCAACTGGACTCATGAGCAAAAGAGATTCAACTTGGGAAAGATCGATTTAATTTATTGCCAATTAAGACTAGACTAGGGAGAAACAAAAACAAAACTAAAACCACCATCCCCTCACCTCCCCACCTTCACAGGTCAAATGAGGAATGAAGGTTGCGTTCAGTTCCTGACACTTTATCTTTGCCACTTCTTCACACTGTTCACCTGCTCCAGCATTGAGTACCCCTCACAGGATATACTCCTTTAAGAACTGCTCAAACCTGGGTCCCTTCCATGGGGTGCAGTCCTTCAGGAACAGGCTTCTCCAGTATGGTCCCCCCACAGGCCACTGCTTCTGCCAGCAAACCTGCTGCAGCTTGGGGTCCTCTCTCCACAGGACCACAGGTCCTGCTAGGAGCCTGCTCCAGAGTGGGCTCTCCACAGGGTCACAGCCTCTTTTGGGCATTCACCTACTCCAGTGTGCACTGCAGGTGGTTTTCTGCTCCACTGTGGACCTCCATGGGCTGCAGAGGACAGCCAGCCTCACCATGGGCTGCACGATGGGCTGCAGGCGAATCTCTCTTCTGGCATCTGGACCACCTCTGCCCTTTTCTTCTTCACTCTCCGTGGTGCTTGCAGAGTTGTTTCTCTCACATTTTCTCACTCCTCTCTCACACAGCTGTCGTATAGGGTTTTTTATGCGTTCTTAAACATGTTATCACAGAGGCACCACCATCAGCATGGTTGATTGGCTCGACTTTGACCAGAGGTGTGTTTGCTTTGCAGTCTGCTGGAGCTTGCAGTGTCCAGCATGGGCAGCCCTGGCTTCTCCTCAGCTCTCCTGGCTTCTCCTCCTGGCTACTCCTGCAGCCCCCCTGCTAGCAAAATCTTGCAACTTAAACCAAATAGAGATTGTACTGAATTGTAACATAAGAAAGAATTAAAACATTTCTACCCCTTTCTTACTATGATTCCTGTTGCAACTCCCCACAGTATTTTAGCAAAGGATGAAGTGCAGGATTCCTGTTCTGTGATTCTTTTCACAAGTTATGTGCTAGCTGGAGGGACCTTCAGTAGTGTTGGTTATTGATCGTTTACATGAAAAGAGAGAAATAGGAAATCCAGCTGTTTTTTTCACAAGTCCGAATAGATTAATGGTATTAGCACACCGTATCAATGTCAAAAACAGAGAATGAACCTTTCATTTACTATTTTCAAGTGTCATTCTAATAAAATTACAAGCCAAAAACCTCAAGACTTAGTCTTCATGGTATTTAATAATCTGGTTAAAAGATGGTGTAGAAGCAGGAACACTTCAGGCTTGACATGAAAAAATATTACTACTTTCAGATGATAATGATCATATATCAATATGCAAAAAAAAATGTTCTTAGAGACTTAGGGCCAAACATCTAAACAGTAAAAAAATCTGTGAATACAATGGACTTTGAACCCAGGGTGTTCCATATTGTTTTAAAAATTTATAAGTAAGGAATCATAACTCCAGCATTTCTCTTTTCTCCAAGTAGATCTTCTTAGACTAAATATTTCTACAATTTATTTTTATTTAAGGAACCAGTGGCTTCATTGTACTGTATTACTAAGATACCTGAAAGCTTCTAAATGTATTATCTACAGTTTGAAACAAGTTATCTTACTGTTTCAAAATGTAGGTCAACTGGCACTCTGCATAAAATTATATGAATTGTAAGGAATTAAGATCCTTTAATTTTTGTGTTAAGATCTCATTTACCCCTAGATTATGTGAATATTTTAAATTGGGAAGCTCTAAGGGTTATTAAAAAACAAGAGAGCTGTATTAAAAAAACCCACGCATAAAATAAATTTAGTAAATCTAGCTTTTGTCCTGCTATATGTGCAAAATGGAAGAAGTAATGTGACATTTTGTAGATGAAAAATGCATTCTAACACAGAGAACTCCTTTACTTCAGTCAAATCTTCATTAAAGAAGGGCAAAAGGAATTTCTGTTATAATTGTACTTTATGTAGGTTAAAAAGAAAAAAAATATCAGCACAAGTCTCACTGCATAATATAGCCACTGACTATTAAAATATACCATGTTATAGACCAGAACTATAATTTTCCTTCTCCAGGGAGAATTTACTGGGGAATCACTCCAATGCTGACATTATGGCAGTTAATATCTTCGTGTGAATTAAGAACTGCAAAAATTGCTTATCAATGAATATGAAATCAAGTCAAAACATTGCAGGAGTAATTACTATGGCCGTTTCCAACATGACTTTGAAGATGCTGAACAATTGATGAATCACAATATAAATAAGTACTCTGATTAGTTTCTTCCAAATCAGAGTTATGTGTATACCTGCCTGCTGATTCCACTCATGCACAGTTTCACTTCTGTGGTACCACAAGTAAGACGTGTAAAGAAATGTCTGGGTGACACAGAATTATTTGGCTTTAACTCACTTTTATAGCCATGACCCAATTGTCTCTTCTGTCTCCTTTCTCTGTGATATTTTACCTGTGTGATCTATAGATTTATTACATTGTCTCACTGAGCCCCATGCCCTGTCTGTCAAACACTAGTAATGTTGTTTCTCGCCTCCCACATCTGTCCCATTGGTTTTGATGGCAAGCAATTCAGAGAGGGGACTGTCAGGCACAGCATCTGCACAGCACTTAGCGCAACAGGACTTCACTGTCTGAAATCTTGCATGCTTCTGGAATGCAATCAGTGAAGAGTGATATGTAATAAGTCTTGCCTAAACCCTCCCAGAGGACTTGTATTTTCTGTTTTATTTTAAGCAGCGGCATTGAAGCCACTGGAATTTAGTAGGAGAAATAAACTATCTTCAGAATGAGTGAAAAGAGGTGCATTTTTCTCAGCCTAACATCTGCCTCACCTCTGGATTGGAGGATTGACTTTTCTGGGTTGAAGGGCAGTTTATTTTCAAGGCTCATTCAGCCTTGGCCTCTCAGCCATGGCTGCTATCAAAGATGTCAATCAGCATTAGCTGTAATTGTTTTATGATAGAGAACTGGAATGAGGCCACCAATTCATTTCCTATAGGCCAGAAAGCAGCCATCTAATTGTTGCAATTTTCAGTCATTGCTGACCTCAGGCAATTTCGTGCCACTGTCTAGAGGTAAAAAGCTCCATGTGTCATTACCTGGCAATAAAGCCATCTGTGCCTTCAAATTCTCACTTCTGAAAAGATCTTCAGCCTGCCTGTGCTTTCTCATGTGGATAAGGCCGATGTTTAATACAACAGAGAAGTATGGTCAGTGAGGTTCAGGTTTAGTCAGTCCAGGTGCCATCTGCCCCTTGCATGATATTTTTCTGCTGTGTGGCCTTAGGAATCATAGTGGTTTTAAGCCACCTGAATCTTAGGCAAGTAGGGAGTTGATATTTATGAAAAGATTTCAGCAGGAAACTGCAGATTTTTGATCACTGATTGGCAGACTGGTACTCTAGAGGTGTAGAGAGCTTTAGCAGGCTTCTTTCTGTTAACTCAATATTAGCTTGATAGTAACTTGATACTGTATTTTAGGGGAAGATCATAGTTTTTGTATTAGTTTTTCTTTTTTAAACAGTGAAGTGTTTCTTTGCCTTTAGTTTTCCATTTTACTTAGAAAGGTGTTTGAAAAACTCAGAAAATTTCACTCTGAGACACTCTTAGATGCAACCCACGATACTGTATTCTTCTTCCCAGTTGCTCTGTTGCATTTCTATGATGAAACTATCAAGATTTCCTAAACATAATGTTGTTGTTTTCAAAGGTAGAGATTCTGGTATCGCTCCTTACATCATTTACTAGTGTTTTATTGCAAAAAGATCCAATAAAATGAAAAGAAAAGGTCTGAGAAGGAAGATACTTCTTTTTTTTCTTTTTTTTNTTATATTTTTACTTTTTCGATAGCAGAAAAAAAGAAATCCAACTTTATAAAGCCTCAGAACATCTGAGGCTGATTTTATATGCATATATTCCAGCCTATCATTATTTTAGGTCAATATTTTCTCTCTCTTATGAGTAACACAAATAAGAGTAGAATAGCATGTAGAAACTCTTGTGAGAATCTAGAATGTCATAGTAATTTTCTCTGGTTTGTTAAATTAGCATAAGCTTAATATCAAAAATAATGCTGTTGTTCCTCTATCTATTTTCTGTTGTTGTTTTACATAATGTACCAAGCAGATGACAGTAAGAAATAATTAACATCAAAGTAAGAACAAACAGCCCACCCAAGAAAACAGTTTTATGTCAAAGTCTCTGGCTTGCAACACCAAAAATTATGAAATATTCTTTGAAATAATTAAACATTTGTCTCAGAAAATGTTTAAATAACTGGAAGGGAGTAGGCAGAGCAGTACTAATCCACTGACTGTGCTAGCAGAACACAACTGTGTAGTAACTTTCCCTGTTTGTTCTCCCTACAGACACTTCCAGAGAGAGAAAAGTGCACTTTGATGTGCTACTGAGCTGACCTAGTAGGATACTTTCAGGGTACAGGAAACAGAATCTTTTGAAGACTTCTTGCCAGTAACTTCTAAAATTAAAGTACAGATGTACTTGATTTATTTTCATGCATGTTTTTTAGGGCAAAATAGTCGACTTCTATATATTACTTTGCCTTTTCTCCACTCCACAGAGATGCTGTCGCCTTTTGTTATTTATTGTCTTGAATTTCAGATTTTCTTTGCCCTTAGGCATGAGTTACTGGTTTTTAGGGGTTTTTTTTTGTNAATATAAATGGACATAAGCTTTTTGCCTAGTAGCTCTGCCCGCTGAAACATTGCAGCCAGGCAGATATGCCACAATACAGCATCTAGAACATTAAAAGCACTTATGATTGAAAAACTAAGTTATAGATTTATTTTAAAAATATTTAATGCCTTATCCCACAATGGATTTTCAATATATTTTGAGGGAAAAATAGAAACTTCAACTAATTTCTCCTTAATCTTGTAGAGTGCTGAATGGTTTCTGGTTGACAGGAATGGATGAAGAGTCAGAAGTCAGATTAAGCACTATTTTAGTAATGCAAATCACTCTTTGTCTAGTCCTTTTCTTTCTCTTACTTCCTCTCTACTTTGATCTCTGTCAGATACATGGAAATGGAAGGCTGGATGGCTTTTCTTGAACCAAAAGTTTTAAGAAGTATAAGCAGCTTTAAGTGTCACTGCATTTTGAATGGCTGAAGAATGAGAAAAGGAAAGAGTGTGAATTCAGATTTTCTGTCCTTTATAAGAGAATAAAAAGAATTCCTATTGATTTCATCAGCAAGATGTTCAGAAATCTCTGACACGGTAGCACAATACAACCACAGATGGGAATAAGAAACGCTCATTTTCCTCCCTCAAGCCTTACTTTTTGAAAGCTCTTCTTGCTTCCAAGTTGAATAATACTTTTGAGAGCAAGTCTCTGGAATAGAACTGAACTCTGGCTCAGGAAACTCGAACTGGTTTGGATTAAGAATCTGCTAAAGAATATATTTATCAACAATCATAAAATGAGAAAGACTAGAAGGAGTGATATGGATGTCTAAAGTGACTATCTCTACTGTGTCTCCTGGATCTCAGGAATGCATGTGTAGTCTTGGCAGTGACCTGAGCAAAAATGGCAGTGTGCTTTGTAATGGTGCCCTAAATCATGCTCACTTAAGCTTCCTGTCCTGTCTTTTTTTCTGGTCTGTTGGTCTGACTGTTGCATCATTTATTATTAAAGATGCTCTGGGCTGCGAATGCCTAAGACTTCAAGCCTGACAATTAACATCCCTGATTTCCACCCATATAGCCAAGACCTGTTACTCCCAGGCTGAAAGAGTCCTTCCATAACTTCACCGTTAATGTAGCTGAACTCAGTAGCAACACACTATTGGTACACAAAGAGATGTCTGAACCGGGAATCATGCTTTCCTTGTCAGGACTGAAAGGAAATGTATTTGTTGCTTCCCTCATCTTTATTTTACCTACTACAAACGTAAAAATTCCACCAGCCATAGGTGAAAAAGGGACTCTTCTCCTCACAGTGCTGTGGCGATTAGACTTCCACTCTGACAGCGTGGACTGAGTTTCAGAAAAAGAGATCGTTCTGCTACTCATTTAAGAAAATGGGACTGATGCTTCAAATTTTGCTACTTATGCAGTCCTTTATACCCAGATAAAAGCAGGTACAAAATGCAATCAGTCCCGTCTTGTTCTCTTACATCTGCTTTGTACAGGCATAAATCATGCATGAGTTGCTTAGTAGTGAAGAATCAGGTCTGAAATATCTATGTTTCATGAACTTCAATAGTTTCCTGTGACTCAAATGTAGGCTGGGGGAAAAAACCTTTTAGTCCGAACACTGGGGACAAACAGCACTTCAAGGAACTCCAAGCAGGTAATTGTTGCAATCTGTTGTGTAATGAATCTCATGAGCTCTGTCAACAGTGATCTGAAACTTCACCTGCCTGAGTTCTCAGTTCTCTCCTGTTAATCATCTCTGTCCTAGGACAACATTAACCACCACCTTCCTTGGCTTCCCCATGGACAAAACAGATTAGAAGCATATGAATGTGCTGCCAAAACCCCTTCCCTCTGTTCATTCAAGTAGCACAAGACAAACATAGGTAACACAGTAAAAGTTATTACCATAAAAGTCACATATTTCCTGGGCATATGTATGACCACTGTCTGTTCCACATCTCACGTGTGCAAAAGTTAATTCTGAAGAATGGGAGGTGAACCAGAGGAGATGAAAGGGGAGTGCAGAGACTCAGCCTTCCTTTGGTGCCTCTTCCATGTAAGTTAGTGAGCTTCATAGCTCATAAAATATTCATCACACTGTTTGAAGAATAAAACAACGTGTATGTGTCTGCTCCCAGCCTTTAGGAAAGAGAGAAATTCCTCTGGATATGTTTTATAGTCATAGGATAAGCTTTTGTGTGTTTGGTAAGTCAATGAGAATAAAGATGGGGTGGAAAAGTGGCTCGAAAAATATGTTGTGTATCATAGCTTACAGCTCTCATTGTGCTGCAGAAATCTGATTTATTTTCATACTTCACCAACAAGACTTTCTGGTGAGATGGATGTTAATCTCCACAGACTGCTTTTCCCCTGGAAAAAAAAATATTCCCAGAAGATATTTTTTCATGAGCTATAGGAGCAGCATATCCTTACCTATGCCTTATATTAAAATGAAGGCAGCCAACTTCTTAACACTATTTTACTACAAGTTAAAGAGAAACAAGCACTCAAAAATAGGGAGTGGTTGTAGGAATATTCTTATAGGTTACTACCTTTTGATTGCAATTTTTTTCCTTCTGGCTCCCCTTCTGCTCCCTCCTGCTAAGGGGAAGAGGAAGAACAAGAAAGTCTCAGAAGCAGTGGTGACTGAAGCAGTGGCACCTTCCCAGAACTTCCTTTCCTGTTGCTCAGTCCTCATCACACATACATGTACAAACTGAGCTCTGATCTTGCAGCAGCTCCAGATCTTCCATAATTTCCTTAGTAACATAGTGTTGTTTGTTTGTTTTTCTATGCTGGTAAGTTAAATTTCCTTCATGTGAAAATAAAGACGCTCTTGTATTTTTAAAACCAGTAACCTTCACAGATAATGTCCAATATTTTGTAAACTTTGTCTTTATTGATTATCTGCTATACTATGCTCCGTCTTCTTTCTTTAGTTCATTGAAGTCAGTGAAAAAAATCCGTGTGACCCCATACTTTTGATCATGCCCTTAATCTTCTCTTCCAAGGAATGCCTTGTGCTGTCCCTAATCCTGGGATAATTAACCTGACATTTTTTGCATCATTTCACATCTGTCGTCCTTCAAACTTCTTCCTCCTATATCTGTTTTACTTTGCAGCCCAACCGTTTTTTTTGAGGCTAAACATAGGTCTTCTGTCCTAGTTAAAAAGTATTTTCAGATGACAAAGATGATGTGGGTCTCCTAAAGATCACCATTGCATCACAGCTGTATATTTGGTGACATAAAATCATGTGGCTTTCCTGCCAGCACCACTCACTCTAATGACATATGACATAATTTGACCTATGGCATGGTTAGGATCAGATTTCTGATGGTGTCTGTTTTTCTAGCAGTTCCTTATGGTCACCATGGCTACCTCAGTGTAGTTCATGGAGATTTTCAGGGTGGTGAGATGGTCTCAAGCTATGGTTATCCTGGAACAGAGGAAGTATGAAATCCTCCTATGATCATTTTCACTGTCAGACAGCCAAAAGTCTAGATTTATTCTTCCATTGAAATTGGAATTACAGAGAAGCTTGCTTTGGGAAAACTAATTCTGTGCAGGTGTAAATACTCAGTAGTAACTACTAAGAGATATTAATTCTAACTGAAAATGTGGTGTTGAGGAGAAGATGTGTTACTTGGATGATATGAAAGAATCAGAGTCTATGCAGTTTGGGGGCTTTAAAAAATAAGACAAATATAATTGCCTGCTTCAGAAATGTTTCTACTTTGTGCTAGTTTTCATACATTTTTCATGTAATATGCTTGTATTTGTACTACCATCATACCTTGACCATGGACCAGGACTCTCTTACACTAGTTGGTATACAAGCAAAGAATAAGAATTCTCTTCCTTGTGTTGTTTACAGTGTATGTTTAAGATGAGACAACAGTTGGAAACAGAAATGCTGGGGAAATACAAGACAGTGAGGCAGTACTGATCAATATGCTAGTCAGTGATCTCAGCAGTACCTAATTGATGCTAGTGTTCTGTGCAAGCAGCACAACAAAGGAGAATTTTAAGGTGGCTTTGAAAGTATTTATAGGCAGTTCTGAAGTTGTGAAAGAAAGCATAGAAACACATGTGCGTCTATTATATAGAGTCAAATTCATAAGTATAGAAATTTTAATTATTTTGCATTAAATTGATTTTCTGCAGCATCAGGGCAATGTAACAGGCAAGCTGAACTGAAATGTTCTCCCACTAGGAGTAACCATACAGGGCCTTGGCATAATAATTTTTTAAGCTTTTAGAGTGTTACAGGACATCAAATGTGGCAGAGGAGGTTCATCTCAGCTGGCCTTTTCGATAGCAAACCGTGTCAGCTGCAGAATACCTGAAAGGCCCTGCAAGTTCTTCTGCCTGAACACAGGCTGAAATTATGCTCTTTATTCTAGAATTTCACTGAAGTGGTATGCCCATGAGTTAATTTTCTTATGTATAACCAAAAAAATGAGAAAAATGTGGTTCCATTTTCAACCAAAGGGCCATATCTCTAGATTCAGAATAATGGGCTTAGTGGCAATAATTGATAACAAAACAAAACCAACCAACCACCCTTCAGCCACTTACATAAAAGAAAAAATCCAGCAGAAAGAACTTGGTGTGCTTTTGCATTTTTTTAGGGTAAGAAAGAAAGAAAAACTTCTCGGGTCGAAGTGGCTGATAACACTGCCACCTTGTTGTATCTTAGAATAATCAAGAAGTCGAGAATCATATGTGAATTTTATGCAGATGAAAGAAATGGATCATGGAATTGTAGAATGGTTTCGTTTGGAAGAGACCTTCAAAGATTACCTAGTCCAACCCCGCTGCCATGGACAGGGACATCTTCAACTAGATCAGGTTGTTCAAAGCCCCATCCCACCTGACCTTGAATATTGCCAGGGATGCACATCTACAACTTCTCTGGGAAACCTCTTCCAGTGCCTCACCACCCTCATCATAAAAAATGTCTTCCTTACATCCAATCTAAATCTCCATTCTTTCAGATCTTTCAGTTTAAAAGTGTTGCCCGTTGTCTTGTCACTGCAGGCCCTTGTAAAAAGTCTTTCTCCATCTTTCTTATAAGTCCCCTATACATATTGAAAGACCACAAGATTATATCCTTTTTTTTTTTTTTTCAGCATAACACTATGTACTACAGTTTTACAGAAAATGTGCATGCTAATATTTTTTCTTAGTGGTTATCTGGTTTGCAGCTGAATCTATGTGACAGCTTTTGGGAAGCTTCATTTCTTAGACAAAAAAAAAAGAAAAAATTACCACAGATGGTAATATTTCTTGAGACATTTGTATAGAAATTACAGAAGAATGATATTAGATAANGAACTTCAACACTAAATTTTTGAGTTACTGGCAGTACTACTATTATCACAGAAAGATTGAAACTGTTTTACAGCAATTCAGTTACACTTCCAAGAGTGGTGGTTTTTTTGTGTCTTGTTTTGTTTTGTTTTTCCACTGTGTACTAAGGTGAAAATTTTTCTAGCATACCCACTAAACACTTTACAAATAACTGAAAATTTTATAGATATGAGAAAGGGGAAACATTCTTTTTATTAAAGGCAGGTATTTATAATTCCTGTTTGAAGATCAATTTAAATGTTTTGCTTTCTTTGAATACAAAATTTTTTTAAAAGAAAAAAAAATTTAATGATAATGATCAGGGAAGAATTTGCATTTCTGACTGAAAGGATTATGGCTCATCTTTTCTTTAATAGGAGTAGGAGGTAAAAAGAATTATTCATGCATGCTTACCATCTCATTAGGTGTTTGATGTGAAAAACTCTCCAATAAAAACTCTAAGTAGTTTTGTTTTTTTTTTTCTTTTTGCAAGGTTAGACTAAATAAGGTTTATTATTTCCATTAGGCCTTAGAATTTGATTATTCAATCAACCTACTTCAATCTGGGAAGTCACTTATGGTCCATTAATTTAGAGATGCTCCTTAATTTGTGCCATGATTGTTTAAAGAAAAAAACATGTTCTAATAAATGTATGTTCTAATAAATTGTTAGTCCCTTCCAGGTTTGCTGCCTTTTTGGCTCATGTCAGTCTTGCAGCAAACCTCACACTCAGAGGAAGGGGAGAATCCCAAAGAACAGAAGCGAGACAAAGGAGCCAGGGCAGACTGGTAGTTTTCCTTGAGGAAATATCAGTCTCATCAAGGGTAAATGACTAATTTTTTCTTTTCATTTAAGAGCACTTTTAAAAACATTTCTGCAGACTTGAAGAGTTATTCTGGAAACCAACTTATTTCTCTTCACCTAATCTAAAGAAGACCTTACAACGGGACTGTAGGAATATAAGGAGAGTTCTTACCCTCCAATTTGCAAACTCATTATGATCAGTTGGTACAGGCCTAAAATGTTTATAAGGGAATGCATGTAAGCTTTACTATACGTAGCTGCAATACAAGGTTCAGCCGCCCTGCTGCATGCCTAAGACTTGGGTTTTCAAAGGTTCTTGAAGTGGCTAATTCCTGCTAAAACTGATAAAAGATTCAGTGCCTAAATAGTCTTCTAGAACAGTTCTAATGAGGCTGTGAAATGCAGAATCGTGGGTTATATAACTTGACCTCAGTGGACTGTTGTACAGTAATAGCAACATTTGAAATATCCATTTTAGGTAGCATTTATGGTTACTTAACAGAGATTTACTAAAAGGGAAATTGACAGCAGAGTGCTGAGGCCAACAGAAATTTTGGGAGTCCCTCCTGTGGTTACAACAGGAGATCTGAGAGGGAACCCTGGCTTGCTTTTGTGTCCTGAGACACAGGTGAGCCTGTCTGCCATGGGAAGCTGAAGCTGCCAGTAGCTTTTGTTGATTCTCTGAAGTCTGGGATGGGATGAGGAAGTAGGGTAAATGAATTCTCATGCTAGATAGCTAAGTAAAGCTAACTAGCTGAACAAAATCTGAATATTAATAATTGACACATTAAAGTAAACATCTTTTGTTAAATTTGTGGTTTCTTTCCTGATTCTGTGAGTATGAACACTGAAATTTATGCTCATAGATTTTGACTTATTCAGGGACCTGTTTGGTCCTGGAGGACCATCAAGAATAGCCTCTTCAGAGTACAAGAACTGTTCATCTCAATTTGTGAAAAGTCGAGAAAGTGCGGCAGAAAAAGCTAGCGTGGATGAATGTGGAGTTTCTGAGCTCAAACAAATAAAAGACACAGTGGGTGGACTTCTCTGTAAAAGGAAGGCTAATGAAAATGTGGAACCATTGCTACATGGGTCAAGGGAAATAGTGAACAAAGACATGGAGATGGCAGAGGTACTGTTTTGCCTCAGTTTCCACTGGTAAGATCTGCTCTCAAACCATTCAGGTCTCTGAGCCTCATAGTCCGTGAGACCAGACAGAACAAACCAAAGGGAATCACCATTCCTTGTAGGTGCAAGTGTCTTCAGGGTGATTCGCTCCATCCCCTTCCCAGGAGTTGAGATAAAGCTGAGCTACTGGTCTCTAGTTCTCCAGATGTTCTTTTACCCTTCCTGAAGATCTGTGTGATCTTTGTTTTCTTTACCTTTTTGGTCATTTACAGCCTTATGCTGAACAGGAACTGAACTGGAATATAAGGTGATAATTTTGGAAAGGGGCTTAAATGTACTTGTTTCCTTTTAAGAGGCTAAGGAGAACGAATTTTCCAAGTTTTTTGTAGAGTGTGGCTTGTGGGTTTTTTTAATGTATTTCACTAATTTTGTCCCTGCTACAACCCCACTTCATATGTTTAAACATGAGAGGAAACCTGTTGTTTTGAAAATTGGGATTTGATTAAATGCCTTCACGGATGAGGACCACTGCTCCCTCTTCCTTAGAAGGTCTCCATCACTTGATCCTTTTAAAGTCTGAATCAGTTTTTTTTCCTGATCTAATTAGTCTGACATCCTTCCAGAGCACCTGCTGGCTTGATGGCAGCATTGCAGCCAAAACAGACACTCAGTTTTCAGTCCAAGCCTTGATGATCAAGGGACAGAGATTTCAAACAGCGTTGACCTCAGTCAATTTTCTATTTCTACCCTATCACTGAATGAGTATCAGATTTCACCCCTGCCTTTGGATCTGATTGTGTGTTAAAGTGTATCTTAGAATCTTCCTGGAACTCTGTAAAGAAATTTCATGCTGTGCTGTTGAATAGTTAAGAATGATCATTGCTGAAGAAAGTAATCTTGATTTCTTGGATTTACTTCCTTGTTTTATTGATATACAACTAAATTAAGAACTAAACTGTAGTGCATGCATTTTAACCGTGATTATGTGAAATATTGATTCATTAGCAAATATCGCCCCATCTGTTCATGAGAATACATATGTCAAAATTTTAGTTATCAGCAGCCCTGAGAAAACTATATTAATAGAATGAAACCTGTCACAGACAGGGTATAAACAAGGTATTTTTGATCTTCGTGCTTTTGTTGACAATGAGGTCTGCATTTACTGAGTTAAAAAAAAAAAGCTTTTGCTTCCTGCAGTTACAACCAAAGTGTTTTCTGTGCCAATGAATCAAAATTGACATAAGCACCAAGACTGCAATGGTCTTCACTTTACTTACTCAATGTGTCTCAGCTGCAGTCATACCAAACCACTGTTAGGAATGACAAAGAGTATCTCATGATAGAATCTAATCTCTGCGCTGAAGAATGGTATTGGTGTATGGAAGTCAAACGTTCTTAATGTCTGGTATATATTATAAAAAAACACTGTAATTCATCAACACTTGTGCTAGCCTTAGTCATTCTTCATGCATTTGACTTATGACCAGCGGCACAGGCAGTGGGTAGCTCATACCCTGGCCTAGTACAAGCATACAGCAGAAAAATTCTTACCAGAGCTATGCAAATGGTAGGCACCTGTCCAGATCCAATTAAAGTGTATTTTGCAGATTTCACCATGCTCCTGGATGCCCTGAATCCTCTGTTGCTTTTCAGGAAGCAGCTGCAGGTGGCTTGATGCTGTACTGAGATGTGCAGGTTTTATGCATGTTTGGGCTTCCTATCAGAGCAAAAGTTGGTGTACTGCTTCTTACAGGGCATCCTAGTAAAAGTGTCTGTCTGACTATAAGTAGGCATAATCCAGCATTAATTTGTTCTTCTACCCATCGTCTTTTTTATTAGAAAAATACTGTGCCTCGCCCACTCCACATTTTGCCTCTATCTTGACATTACGGTAGTGTCAGTTACTTTATCAGTAACCTGCTAGGCCAGACAAAGAAGTTGCTGTTTAAAGTTACTCCTCCAAGCACAGTTCAGAGCTGCTATTAGAGAGCAGAACCAGATTAAGCTCGCTTTCATTTCAGCTTCTTTGCAAAACTGTCAAAAAAAAAAAAAAAGAGTAGAATTTGTGAAGCCACAGAGGTGAGTGGCTGCAAATGTGATTTCTAAGATGCTGTGGGGATCATCAGTGCACTACTCAAAGGTGGGAGTTTAACAAATCGATGTGATAGAACTGTAAGTGACCATTCCTATTGTGATCAGCTGTGTTCAGAGAGAATAAAAAAAGAAATTATTTTTATTTTCACTATCTGGTTAGATGTTCTATTGAGCTAATGCTCTGAGGATTTGAGAATGCAGGTCAACAGCTTGTCTCCTGTGCCATAATTGTATTTCCCTTGCATGAACCAGTTTGTTGGTTGTCTTAAATGGCTGGACAATAAGATTTTTCTTGCTTCTGCATGACCTAGTACCTATGAGCACATAGCTACTGCTGAGGAGGATGACTGATTACATATTGTTGTAACAGCAATGATTGTAGATAGATCTGTCTGTGAAGCAGTGCATGAGGACAGTGTAAATCTTCTGAAGCTTTTAAAATTAAACCATATGTAGTGCATGCTTCATGGGAACAGTGCTTATTTAAGAACCACTCACTCCACAGAACAGCATGAGCAGTTCATATAGAGGCTATCAATGTTGTACCTGTTGTTGCTTTTTAGACAGAAGATCAATAAATATGTGTAACTCGAGAAACTAACAGCCTTTTGATACCCGCTGTTGAGGAGAGTCAGAGAATTGACTTTACATTGAGAGAATCACAGGAGAAGTTTGTAGCTTTCTTTATTCATTACCAGTGTCTGTGGACAGCAACTAGGGTGGACATACTTGAGAAATAATGATGCTTTATATAACCATTCCCACCTGCAGGTACAAGGCTCTAGACTTCGTGTCTCATTTATGTCTGATAAGCTTAAAAAGTTGTCCCAAATTGCTTCTTTGTTACAAGTAAACAGCCAGAACACCTTTCGGCAATCAATACCTTTCTTCAGCACCAGATGAGAGACAAAATAGAACCTAATAAGCATGCATGAAAATAAATTGGTAGCACATCTCTATACTTGTAGAACTGACTTTTCTAATAGCACAAAATTCCAGGGAAGCATCAATTTGTGGCTTGGCATCATAAATTGACCTGCCTCTGGTATTTGTGTTCCTTTATGTGAGATTTTTATTTTTAAAAGAATTTATTTGGGATTACTGTTAGTGTTTTCGTTGGAACTGCTAAACATTTACCATTTTTTTTTAAATTTTGGTCTACAAAGGCAGTACAGTGAAAGAGAATCAGAACTCAAGTCTTATGCTAGTGTAGAATATTTCTCAAAACTGCTTTTGTAATAACCGGTGCATCATAATCAATACATAACTTATTTTAAGAAAAACTCTCATATATTAGTGTCTGATATTCTCTTTTCTGTTATAATACTCAACATATTTTGATAGGGGTTGATTCATATAAAATATAGGCAATTAGTATATGATATAATGACAGAACCCATTCTTTCCTATACATTTGGGATATTATACAGAGTTATAATAATTTTTTATGTGCTGTGAACTCATAGTTTTTGGTTGGAGTGGAGGACACAATGGGGAAAACAACAAAGGAACTGCTGTTCCAAACCAAAACTTTTTCTGAAAAGTAAAAATGTGTATGTATATATATATATGCATATATATATTAATTGCATTTCATTCTCACTGGCAACTGTCTTAACTCAGCAAGACTTGTAAAAAGAGGCTGAAGTTGCTTTTTCAAATGGAAAAGCAGACACTCAGCTGTGGTTGTGTGTGCAGTTAATTAGTTCTTTGCTGCAAGTTCCCTCAGTGTGCTCCCAGGTGCAGTTCAGAAGTGCATGGGGAATCCTTGATTTGGTGAATTCAGCTGTAGTTTTGCCACTGGTTTCAGTGAGGAAGTGTATGTCTGGTTTTACCAAAAAAACCCACAGCCATCAAATCTGGTTAAGATTTTACTTTCACTTTTGTTAGGGTGCATACATCCCAGTATGTGTAAGGACTGTGAAAATAGAGCTTGTTTTTTCCTCACGAATACAGTAATAATGGTAGTCTACCTAACAGAAATGCATGTGATCAAAGTGATAGTTGTGTTGAAATTACAGTGAAGTGTGATGCCAACAAGTAAAATGTATAATCCAATAAAAGCAAGTATAGGCAGAAAGTATTATTGTCTCTGCATATAGCATACATGAGGCTATTATTGATGTTCATTATTCAAAAAAGTTGCTAAAAACAATGGAAAATATTCAAAGAAAGGCTACAGGGGTAAATGAGTTAAGTGCTTACCTTATTTTTCGCCTGCAGATGTAATATAAGAAATAAAATAACCTATGCCTACATTAATGTATCTAGTAAAATGATTTGTAATACATAAGACTTTATAGACAATAAGGTAGAAAATAACATCCGGTACATTTAGAATAAAAACTATTTTTAAAGCTAGTGATAGTTAACAATAATTAATATAAATGGTAATATAATGACTTAATAGGGAATGATGCTGGTAATTCAATGACGTGATTTTTTTCTTGGGAGACTGTGCTTTAATAAAAGTAGGCTGCAGTTTAAGGCAAATAAGGAGTCTAATGTGCAAATCACTAGACGCCTCTTGGTATGCTGGAAGACAGCAAAATAATAATATATTCAGTCTGTTTAACTACTAACTGACGTATAGAGTGTTTTCCTTTCAGTAACACTTGCTACTTTGAAAATACAGTGTTTTGCAAATGATTTCTCACAAAAAAATTATGTTGTGAACTATTTCAAAGTTGGTTCTTCTATTTCCCAAATTCTCTATACCTGTTGCGTATGGTGTTTTAAATAATAACTAATATTGAAATAATTATTTTGATTTTAAAAAATTACTCTTAAGTTTACCAGTTGTATTCCAAAATTATTACAATATTCCCACATACAGAGGGAAATAGCTTCAATTTTAAAATAATGTAAAACAATCAAAAAAACTCCATAGAAAAAATATTGGTGAAGAACTATGCCCATCAAACTAGTTTTTGAAAATAAAGATAGTCACCAGCAGAATGCTTGGTAACATTTGGATGTTCTTGGTTGCATTTGGATGAAAAGGAGGCATTATGTCAACTTAAATGACATCCAAGTCTTTATTTGACAGAGGGAAAGAATATTGGCAGGTTTTAACACATGGAAATCTGACACATCCTACTTTTGGGGAAAAAAAATCCAGAAATCAAATTCAGCCTTAATATTAGAATGCCATCTATTGCTTATCAGCTATTGTTGAAGTTAGTTCCATACATTTTTCTAGAGTTGTGCACAGCAGAAAGTACAGTTGTGCTTCAGACAGTACAGTCTATCTAAATGTCATGTGAGCATAGATTTTTTAATCTTTTAGAAGGAAGTACAACACCTTTTCTTCTATGAAAATACGAAAAGAAAATAGCAGCCTAAATCATAAGAAAATAAGAGGCCATAAAAATATGGCAGGTGCTTGTATTTTAGCATAGTTGCAGTTGTATTGTTGGATTATATTTGTTTGGTATTATTATGGCTATACCTATACTTATTAAAATACCAGAATCCTTTCATGGATTTACTTTCAGAGATATCTATAAGAGAAAAAGTAGTATTATATATTCATATCTACACATAAACTTATTGAAATATAACAAAGGGTAAATAAAAATAAAAATACTAAAAAGTCCAACATTTCCTATACTTTATTTACACTACAAGTGTTCTGGATCACTGAGCACTGGAAGACATAATAGTTAACACGAAATTTTTGTCTCATATCGCATGTATGATACTAGTGAGTTCTGATGATCCTCTGAGGAGCAACAGCTAAAGAAGGGGTAAGGCATAGTAGAGAATCTAAATAGGTTGGCTATGGTAACTTTAGTCATGGCAAAATAGTAGATCTACAATAAAAAATTGTAGATAAGAACAGTAAAGTCTCTGGACTACATGATATTCATCTGAGAAGTCACAGGAAAATGAGTAAGAAGTTTGATCTCTTAACAGATGCATATGATTTTCTCTTAAAACAATCTCTTCTCTCATAGAACCCTCCTCAATGACCTTGGAAAAGCATCCTGACTTTCTAATAGGCCTATCACTTGTTATTAGATGGTGTAATAATATCCTGTATTTTCTTACAGGACTGAGAAAACTGCCTTTATTTTTCCTGAAAATTTTACACTCTGAAAGAGTAACATGTAAGTGTTTAACTCCCTCAGGGGAAGCCAAATCTGTTTGTTTGTTTGTTCATTTTCCTAGGAGCAAGATATTTCTTCGTGCATTTATATTTATACAGCGGCTTACAATGGCAGCAGAGAGAGCATCTGATGCAAGAGAAAAAAAAATAATCAATAAGGGGGCAGATGAACTAGATAAATTTGAAGCTCAGTGAAACATGATTCCAAATAGTCTGCAGAGCTCAGCAGAACCATGAAGACCTTGTATTAACCTATTCTTATTAAATGTGAAATGTTACTTGTTGAAGTCACATTCAAACAATGCACTCTACGTAAAATCTACTGTGACCTTGTTTATTTATTTTGCTTGAGTTCTGTTTGAAGACCAATTTAAGTAGTACTAAAATTTTACAAGCATATTTTTCTTCATTATATTTGAAGGGCCTACTGGATGAAATCCCTACAGGGAAAAGGCAATGCCTCATCTGCCCATAGGACCTCATGAAGGGTCTCAGTATAGCTCCGTTCAGAGGACTCTTCACAATGAATTGCTTATGATGTTGACTCAGTCTCTAGTGTGTATTTATGTGTAATCCACCTTAAAGAAAAGTGAAAGGACCAAAGCCATGTTGATTTCATCAAAAATTTCTGAAGATAACCACATCCTGATTCAGCTCTGCCCTTTCCAACAGTGGCTTTGTTTATTTACAAAATTATTCATTGCTTTTGTTTGTCTTCTCTTCCACCCAAGTGAGTTCACTTTTCTCCCCCTAAAAAGTTAGTTTTCCCAGTTTATTCTCCAGTGAAAGCTCCCTGTCTCCTTCCTTCATACTAAAAGCTTTTCAATCTGCTTTGGTGAGTTCAATTCCAGAAATGTATTATATAATTCCAAATGACAATTACGTCAAGTATGGACATTACTCCCACTTAAAGTGCAAATACTTGCTCCCTCACTGACCTGCTGAAAATCACTCAATGTTTTTCAGATTTGGCTGAGCTGTGACGATCCTTGGGAAAAAAAGTTTTTTTCCTCACAGTAATACCCCACAAGGAATTATTTTAGCCAAATTAAATTGGCGTCTTTTTTTTTTCCTGAAAACTTTTTAAATAAAAGCTTATTATGAGGAAAAAACAAACAAACAAACAAAAACAACTTTAAAAAGTAGGTCTGTATGAAATTTCTGGCTTTTTCCTGCTGTTCTGTATTTCTTAGTAGGTGGATTGAACAAATTAGCAGTGTTTCTACAGGTAAAAGCAGAAGGATAAGCCCTGAAGAAATGAACTCTTGATTCAAAATGAAAACATACACTATTTTCTAGCCTTCACCTTGGAATGAGCAATAGGCTAAAAGGGAAAAATCATGGATAAATATTAATATGTCCAATGTTACTTCTGCATAAAAAAACTTATGAATTAAAAATAATCAATTGACTTAGATGCCTGATTTGATCAATATTTGAAATACAACATAGTCTTTCAATCTTCCCTTTGCATCATAGCCATGTAGTGTTTATTTTAAATGTGCTGTGATTTTTCTCTGCCAGTGTGGCAGATGTTTCACATGGTGTTATCACTGAAGTAAGAATCTTTACAATGTAATAATAAGATAATATTGATTTTTTTTCTATTTGCATTTTCAAAGGCATACATACGTATTAACAACAGGCAATACTTCACAATATCTTTATAGAGTATATCCACAATTTTCTGTTCCTCTCAGCTTACATCCATGTAACTCATAATTCATAAAAAATATTGTTCATTACTGCTCTATTTAATTTACAGGAGACTTTTTTTCACTTGCATCAGTGCATGCTTAGAAGAAAATAGAACACAATGTGTACACCTTAAAAAGACATGAAAATGTATCTCCAGAATTGGATTTCATATTTTGTTTCCACTTAGAGCAGCATGCAAAAAACTATTAGTAGATCAACCTCTCTGATTCTATTTTCTGTCTTAAAGCAGGGAGAAAAAATAACATCGGGTACATAAACACTACCAGATTGCACGAAAGTTTCATTTTCTCAATAAATTTATTCTGATATCCAGGACTGAAAAAAAGTGGAAACATTAAATGTTTACCTGGAATTATTGCAGGGTAAATTCCTCTGTGTAAGTTGAAACACTTAGACTGATCGCGTAAAAACGGAACATGCAAATAAAATCAAAATGGATTTATGGATTTTTTTACTTATAGATATCATGAAATGTCAACAATTAAAAAAAAGAAACGGTTATTTGGATAGGAAATGCCTACATAGTGATTGTGCAGGAACTTCTGATATCCAAATTCTGTAGATTTCTTATCTGAAGCAAGTCACATAGTATATTACTCTTCTGTAAAACACAATTATAGTAGCTTCTATTGCAGGTGTATGTTTGAGGATAAACATTTTCAAGAATATCAGGTACTCAAATATCTTACTCATGTAAATGACTAGAATATAAATTGTTATACAGAGAGGTTCCGTCAAAGTCTGAACTGAAATGTGTAATGCAAGGAAGTCTTCATATACATCGCATTTTAGTAGATCTATGTCAGTTCCATCTGTTTTCTGCTCTAATCATAAAAACTTTCCTTCCTGCTCTCTGGTAATGTTATGAAGCCTATGCAAATAGTTATTAGATATCCAATAGAAGGAAATGAAGTGCTCTGTTGCCATTTACAATGTAGTCTACTTTTTCTGTTGAGAGGCCTGTAACATTACCGCTCACACGGGGTAATGATCCAGTACCTCAGACATAAACTGGACCATTAATTTTCAAAGGATCTATAATAAGAGGGCTAGGCATGGCACATCATTTTCAACTCAGTCTTACTGGATTTTGTAATGGTACTCTCTGTCTGTAATATTTAAGTGTTATATGTAGGATTTGTGTGTGTGTGTGACTAAAAGCAACATGTATACTCAGAAAAAGTGTAAAACTGAAAATGATTTGGGGAAAATAGTTCAATTGGTGCCCATACACTTGAGAGCTCTGAGGGTAGCAAGCACATATGGTAAAGTTCAAATTCCCAATGAGACACACACACAAATCATAATATTCATAAATTCAGAGTCTATTTTGACAGAAAATAAATTAGGGGAACATGAATGTACAAGCATACATGTTTTGTTATATGGTTCCTTACAGCCAGTTATTGGTAAAACATTATTTCTACTATGAATAAAGAACCCTGGTTTTGATCACACCGTTGCTAATCTGGCAACTCTCCATTTCATCAAATTGGGGCTGCACCTTCAGTAATTACTCTGACAAAGGGGTCCCCCAGAGTCTGGAGGATTATCAAATTTCAATTCAAAGAAATTTAAAATGAGGATGACTGACTAAGGATAGATGTCTCTGATAGCATTAGGAAAAGAGAGTGTAAGATCACATGCATGTGCATGTGAGTGACTGTTTCATTTTCTCATACAAGCAAAAGAAGAGAATTGGGCCTGTCCTTACGTTTTGTGGTGAGTGGAAGCAAGGTCCCTGGTGTTGTGTTTGGATCTGTTTGCTTTCCTTTCTTTCTTCTTGTCTTCTACTTCTCTCACTGTTGTTGCTATGTGCAGACCTCATACTTACATTAGAGGCTTACGTTGATTCCTAGAGAACCTTTTAAGATTTACTTGTGTTAATAAAAAGGAGCTTTTAACCCAGAGGCTCTGTTTGGGGTAGTACCAGCAGAGAATAAAAGATCACTGTTAGTCCTGGGAGGAACGGTAGATGTCGTCTTCTGCTGGGAACAAAAAGAGGTTCCAGAGACACATTATCTGGGAAATCCCACTCAGAGCAGGATCATCTGGTATTGGCAGTTGTCCACAGGAGGAGACTGCGTTATCATGCCTGGAAGGAGAAGTGCATGGTCAGGCGTTGCCACCCCACAGTCCTCAAAGTATCATGAACCCTGAGCTGGCACAGGGGTGTTCAATTGACATAGAAGAATTTGAGATTGACAATCAAGGCCATCTGATCTTCAGTGCTAACAGCTCCTGCCCAACTCACCCTTAGGCATGGCTGGGCAAACCTTCCTATTTAGACCTTGTAGCTTTGGCTCTGCTTCAGCCAGCGTGGCTGTGAGTCAGTAAATTGCACGGGCACAAGCAGGAGGCTTTGCATTGTGAAAGGCCATATCTTGATTACTCTCTCTCGACAGAAGCTTTCAACAACATAGCCCATTTAATGTCTGTAAAATAATGAACAGTAGTTGTTACTTGTTTAGGTGTTGCTGTTAGTCTATCTTTTTGCTAGGACACATAATGATGTATAGTAGGATACAATATTTAAACACAGCTCAGTTCAACTATTACAAACTGGTAACTCTGAGGATTCAGAAGGTCAGAATTCAAAACAAATATTGTAGTTTTGCTATTACATTGCACTTGTATGCTTGTAAGCTGTACACTGCAGCATCTTACAAATGAAAAAAAAAAAAAAAAGAGCAGTTGTCTTCTAACTGGACCTTATTAAAAGCCCACTGAACCTTCTGGACTCTAAAACTTGACATCCCTCATGGTAAAACTGGAACAGAAGGTTGTTTGTACATTCCTGCAATATAGTAATGTTATTGTTTGCATGAATGACTATAGCATGCTTAGACTGACTTTTTTGACCTTTATATCTCCAGTAAAATAGAATCTCACTCATCTGCACAGTTTGATGGCAATTCTCTGTAGTTCTCTATCCAGAAATGAGCTTGTTGAAAAAGAAATGGCTGGGCCACTAGCATTCATTTCATTTTGAAGAGTTGCCTTATGAAAAAAGACTGAGATACAGCAGTCCAGAGTAGGTCTGAAGGTCTGAGTGTAGTACAGGAGACCATCACAAATGTCTCAGAAACATCTCAGTATGTACCATCATAATTCAAAATGGAGTAAAAGTGAGCTCTAGCATAAATTACATATATTCTTGTATGCATACATGTTTGAGTGTACATGCATCTTTGTATAGATGTAGACAGAATCTTAAAAAAAAAAATTAGATTATGGAATGTTTTCTATACAGTAGTCACAAGAGGACAACTCTCTGTTACCAGCCAAACAAGTTCAACTATGCCTTCATATTGAGATTCACTGTACACATATCACTGGAAGGAAACACTGGTTGTAAGCAGAAACTGAAGAAGAAAACTATCTTTTACTAACTTCCCTACTTTCAGAAATTATTCAACTAGGCAACTGAACTGTAATTTCCCAAAATGAACTTTCATATTTGCTGTGGGATGTTCATGAGCATTTCTGCAGGCATTCAGCATCACATCCATACAGGGTAAAGTAAGGCTAGAACTAATATTTTTTAACCATAGAGTGCTTTTCACTCAGCATCACACACAAAATGAATGTTGCACTAAATGAGTTGAGTGTAGTAAAGCTTGGCGAAGTGCGATATGCCACATGGTTGCAAAAACTTCAGTGTCATCTAGCACTCTGTCATGCACAACTGAAATAAGAAAGAGAAAGGCCAGTTATTTAAATAGCCTCTAAGCTTATTTCCATCTGTTTCACTAAATCTCTGGGTTTCTGATGCACCACACTCACCTCACATGCAATACACCTCACTTCATGCATTCGTTCTCAGAGTATTTATGCCTTCCAGTGTTTGAGGTTTCATCAACTTATCCTCTTCTCTCTGTTCACCGTGATTTTTCAAATAGGCTGAATAGCTGTCCTTTGTATGCTTTACAGATATTTCTTCTTTGTGCCAAACACAACTGCCATTTGACTTATAAACCTTTTATATGCTTCTTCTATCTACATATGACTGCTCCTTGCTTTAAGTTTCTCTCCATTCTTCATGAGCAGAGGCATTTCTTGAGGTTGGGAAGCATAATTTTAAGATAAAAGGTGTGAACTGGGGGAGTAATTTATAAGAAGTGATGGAGAAACAGTATTGACTCATTGTTCTAAATAATGTTTGTACAAACCTGAGGTCAGCCTTGAGTCCCTCTTGTCAGAATGCTGAGTCTTCTATATGTTAATTAGAAAACAGCCTAGATACTCAATAATATATCCACTACATGAATAAAATTCTGGTTGAAAACAGTATGGAGTTTATCGTGTGACAGCATAGAATGACACAAAATGTTTGGTGTCTGGAAAAGGTAAACGTTTCCTTTTTGTTTCTGTCCATCTAATTTTTTAGTGCATCTTAATTTTCTTTTCTGTTTATTCCCTGTGCTGTCATGCTCACTGTGGCCTGAATTAAGACTTGTTATGGTGGTATGGTAAAGCAGAGGAGAAATCAAATGAAGATATTGAAATGCAATCTGTATCCAAATGCTTCACATTTTCAACACATTCACAAAACTCTTATGAGATTGAGTTCTATTATCCCCATTTCATACATGGGAAGCTGAAAACAAAGTGAATCCCAGATCCAGAGCACTACTTAATATATAACAATTTCCATTGATTTTATAGAAATTTTAAAAACCTTAGTCTTTGGTAATCCAGTGTATGTGATTTACCAGGGGGAAAAAAAAGATACCTGTAGTACAACAAACAACTGAACCCAGGTTCTTGTGCCTTAGCCTGCCCACTTAAGAAATAGCTCATACTTATCTTCTGAAAGTAAACCAAGTTTTTGGGTTTTTTTTCGTGACTACTCTACGGAATGTAAAGAATCTTTTAAAAGTAAAAACCAACCAGAAACCTTTATAGGAAGAATTCTAGTTTGAAATTCTTTCTAAGAAAGACATATATACATATAGGATGCTTCATAATTATGGAAAGTAAATAACTTCTGTAAATTGGAGATATAAAAATTTTAGAACAACAGTTCAGTAAGTAAAGGTCAGGAGGAAACATTTATAAGAGATCTGCATCTGCATTTTAATACAAGACAAAGTAAAATCAAAAAGTTGCTGTGGCATTTAATGTTCCTGCTGAAGTATATTCTTTCAAATTAGCTTGATTTTGTGTATGGGGTAAAAAGTATGCTTTTGTGTCTCCATGCTGCAATTCAAATGACTGCAGCTTAGATTAGGTAGCCATATATAGCGTTTTTGTAAAAGGAAAAATAAATAAATAGACTCTTACCAAGCTTTGTATCTGAAATCAATCCTCTCAATTTAACTAACATTGAAGCAGAATTGATTTTGCTGATTTCTCTCTGAAGCATAATTGTGTCCCTTTCAACATCCGTCTGTGTACTCCACTAGGAGCACTGCAACTAATTCAGAAGCAAAGTATCCTTTTTCAAACATAATACCTCTACTAAAGTGGCTCTGACTGGGCTCAAATTAATGAAAATTCTTGTTGCAAGACTTGTAATTTTAAATTCCAAGAGATAATTGCAGGTTGTTTTGCTGGACTGATGCTGATCCCGACCTGCATTTGCTGAGTTTTTGACTTAAAGTATTAATTGAGTCTTCAAATCTAAGCATAGCCAGTGACTTGGCCAACAAGCAAACTGAGGCAATTTGGTCATAGATACGTGTTGAGACAGGACTGTACAGCATACAGCACTCTGAGAAATTTCCCTGCTTCACAGGGAAAGAATGACAGGTCTGAAGGACATACATTGATTAACAATGAGCATTGTATTGACAGTAACTCAGTAATTCAGATGGCAAATCTGGAAGATAACGGCAGAGCTGGGACAGATGTGGGCTGAACTGGCTTCTTAGCCAACAAGCCAGGGGAACTTGATGCTGGGAGCTGCAGGGTCAGAGCACAATGAGCTGATGTTGTGGATGCCCCCAGATAAGGCTGACCAGGTCTTCAAAGCAGATAGCGCCTTGCCACTGTGGCAGACTGAGCCTGATTTCTTTGTACACAGAGACGAGGAACTCTTCTAGCCAGTTGCTGTAGTCACTGGGTGGGCAGCTGGGCTGCAAGCTGAGCTGAGCTTTTGTGGTAGGTGTTAATAGGAGGCTGAATTAGTTGCAGAAAGCCTGGAGAATTGAAGAGTAGGAAAAGCCAGAGACATGGTTTGTGCAGGGCACAGGAAGATGGCCTTTTCATATCAAGCATAGGATCTGTGCCAGGCTGCTGATGTTGTTTCTTCACCATGGGGCTGGAGGAGGATCCCTGCAACATGGCACTGCTTTGCTGAGGGAGGGAGCTGGGAAGGTGAAGGATGAGTTTGCACCTGAGCTGAGCAATGCACTAATGTCAAAGTATACAATCTGGGAACACCTGTTTGGTCCTTTGTGCATGAGACCTTTCTGAATGTCTAGGCTTTAGAGAGTGGGAAGCCCTGTGTGCTGTCAGTTTGACTCAGGATGATGAAGTCTTGACTCTTTTTATCTGCCAGTACTTAAGAGTGTGTAGAATATCCACTTTTCTTCTCTGGTTTCCCTGGATAATGCACAACTGACTGACCGAACAGGTGCAAGTCCACAGACCTATGCCTTTGCATCTTCTCTCAGCATAGTGCCTTCCACAGAAGCTCAGTTGGTTTCTATAGCTCTTCTACTGATCTGGTTTTATAATCACTTGATTCACCTCACTTGACATTCAACCCAAGACACTTCAAAGGATCAGAGTCCTTGTGACAGTCTCCATCAAAATAGGAATTCTTTTAAGCTCTAATCAAAGCTGAGACATATTGATCCCTCCTGTTATTGCTCGTAAGAAAAAGGGGTTAGCAGCATTCTGTCTCCAGGGAGACTGAACCAGCATTTTTTCACAAGCGGTGAAGTAACTCTGAAAGGAGAAAGAAAAGTAAAATAATTTGAGTGCATTAGGTAACCTCAGAAAGAGGTACAAAAAACAGAGTTAAGAGTTTATACTTGTAGATTAGAATGTATGAAACACCTGGAATTAAAAAAAAAATAAATAAAAGAATCAGTGAGAAGACTCAGTCAATTATTTTTAAGTAAGATAACAGTTGTCAGGCGCTGACTGTGCAGGGCTTTAAAGTTAATATAAAGTTAATTTTGTATGCTTATGATTGCATTTATAATTTAAATTTTTTTTTTACAATTATAGGAACAATTGATATGATGATTTCTGAACCTGTACAAATGTTACATTACCTGACCTGCTAAATAATTTCTAAACTAATTCAAGATGTTAGGTGCATTCAGTATAGGTGTTTTTTGCTGATTTTACATGTGCTTTCAGCAAATTTCAAGTAGTGCTTTTGAAGTAATTTTTTGAAACAATTTCCATACAGCTGGAGAAAATAGNTTTGAGTGCATTAGGTAACCTCAGAAAGAGGTACAAAAAACAGAGTTAAGAGTTTATACTTGTAGATTAGAATGTATGAAACACCTGGAATTAAAAAAAAAATAAATAAAAGAATCAGTGAGAAGACTCAGTCAATTATTTTTAAGTAAGATAACAGTTGTCAGGCGCTGACTGTGCAGGGCTTTAAAGTTAATATAAAGTTAATTTTGTATGCTTATGATTGCATTTATAATTTAAATTTTTTTTTTACAATTATAGGAACAATTGATATGATGATTTCTGAACCTGTACAAATGTTACATTACCTGACCTGCTAAATAATTTCTAAACTAATTCAAGATGTTAGGTGCATTCAGTATAGGTGTTTTTTGCTGATTTTACATGTGCTTTCAGCAAATTTCAAGTAGTGCTTTTGAAGTAATTTTTTGAAACAATTTCCATACAGCTGGAGAAAATAGATATCTGAGGCAAATTCCTGAATTCAGTTTAGATTTCATTCACATCACTCCCCAATTATTTCAGAAGTGATTTATATTGATTTAACTACATTTGCTGAAGTGCATAGCGTCACTCTGGGTTTACACTTATTTCGGAGAGATAAGGATCTGTCGTAAAAAGTGAATTGCAAGTCAATAGAAGTCTATTCCAACTTCCACTCTGCTGCTATATGAAACCTGAGTTCACATAGAAAAATATATACTATAATTTAATACATGCCTCCCAGTCCCTCCCGTGAGCAGATTCTTTTGCTTATTCCTGTTTTTTGGCCATTTTAAGGTGTGAGATGTACAAGCTATGTTTTGAGTTTAGACAGTAAATAGTACCAAGTTGCTACATACGGAAGGAAGTACAAACTGTACTGTGGTGGGTTGACCTTGGCTAGTTGCCAAGTGCTCATCAGGCTGCTCTATCATTCCCCTCCTAAGCAGGACAAAGTGAGAAGAAAAGGAGGTAGAAAAAAAAACCCTCATTTGTCAAGATAAAGATAGTTTAATAAAGCAAAAGTGAAATTCATGTGCAGATGCAAAGGAAAACACAAGATTTATTCTCTATCAGGTGATGTTCAGCCACTTGCCTGGAAGCAGGGCTTCAGTGCACGTAGCAGTTGCTCTGGAAGACAAATATCATAACAATTAATGCATCCTCCCTCCTCCTCTCTCTTGACTTTTATTGCTGAGCAGACATCATACGGTATCGGTTATCTCTTTTGTCAGTTTCAGTCACCTGTCCTGGATATGTCCCCTTGTAAGATCTTACCCACCCCCAGCCTACTGGTGAAGGAATATTGGGGCGACAGCCTTGATGCTGTGTGAGCACTGCTTAGCAGTGGCCAAAGCACTGGTATGTTGTCAACAGCTTTTAAGCTAAAAATGCAAAGCACAGCACTATGAGGGCTGCTATGGGGAAAATTAACTCTATCTCAGACAGACCTAATATATGCACATAAGAAAACATATGGTCTTGGAAATATAAGCTAGAAAACGTCTTTTCGTAAGTGCACTGGACTTATTTTTCCAGTATCCACCTGCACTGCCCTCTTAGACATTGGCAAGTTGCCTAGTTCTAAACTAACATACAAATTGAAACAAGCAAACAAACAAACAAACAACAGCAACAACAAACCACCAAAAAAAATATTCCCTTCATCCTGGAGTACACTAGTGTGAACTAGTAAATGTTGAGCACATAGGCTAAGATACTTAGCAAGGAATAGTATGTTTTTTCCCCTTCACATGTAGACTCAAACTGAAGAATATGACTTTATTTCTAAGCTCCTTAATTACTTTTGAAATGCCTAGACTGAAAGCCCTAAAAATGTATGGCAGGATTCAGGATGAAAACCTGTTCATAAACGTAGCCTATGAATGAAAAATGTAATCCAGAAAGTGTCAGCCACAAACCGCAGTTTTTATTTTAACTACCAGGGAGATAATAAATAATTCTGAAATAATGTTGACATTTATGTATTCAGTGTATATGGCAATTAACTTGACATCCTGCTGTATACAATGTCTTCTGAACTGGAGATTTGTTGTTGTATGTACAGAACTTCCCATGACAGTGTGTGCTGAACAGCATAGTAGGAGAAAGCCAGGAACTTTGCTATGAACTCTTTTTTGCCTTTCTCTTCAAAGCAGGCATTAGAAGGTTTTCTGAAGAGTGGGTAACCAGACCTACCGAACACACATACACACACACAAATTCCCTTTAATTATATAAAACAGCCTTTGTGGCAGTACAGAGTATAATATCAGAAGGGAGACCCACAGATTTCAGTTTTTGTTACTGACTTGTGTACACAATCCAGAGGAGATGGCAACCTATTGGCATAATGAATTAGTTTTCCCACTAACTTTCTGTTTCTTTACCTTTATAAATGGACCGCTCACCAAGATAACTAATGTTTTCCAGGTGTATTTCTTAATTAATATAACGTAACGTAACGTAACGTAACGTAGCGCAACGTAGCGCAACGTAGCGCAACGTAGCGTAACGTAATAGAATAGAATAGAATAGAATAGAATAGAATAGAATAGAATAATATTTCCTGAGATGCAGATGAACATTCTTTTAAGACATAGGTGGCATCTTTTTCCAAGTGTCATTTGATATAGTTTTTTCGGACATATTTCAGTATTCCCAGATTTTTCAGTGTCTCTGAAAACACTAATTACATATCAAGGGTGAAAAACACAAATACACCCTCCACACTCGCTGTCCTTCTAAGTACTTACTACCACAATTATTACAATGTAACATATTTATATGCTTAAATTGGAATGTTTTCAGGTTACAAAACTTTACAGGCTTCATCAAGATATGAGTTATGGTATAATGTTCCTTTATTGCACTTAGTTGTCTACACGGAAAAGAATTACATTATTCCAAAACTATCTTGTAGCTGCCATTTAGAAAACACAACACAACAGAACCAAAGCGAACCATCTTATAAAACGCTGTAGCAGACAGTAATTAAACACACAACAGGTACCTCTACACTTAGAAAGCTTTGTCCTTGACTGAACTTTTGTCGCATGCAAATGTCATAACATGGTAAGTACAGTACCTTTCAGTTAGGGTCAAAGTTATACAGATATATAGGATAGCAGTAGCACGTATATTTCTCTCGTAAAACTTGAGAGGAAATTCGTATCGGTATTAGTGAGATTTTTCTCTTTCAGAAAGCCACAGGATAGACTTAGCCTACTTCCTGGGTGAGATGTATGGATCATTAAGCATACTTATGTAACTTGTAGGTGGAACTTTGGCAGAAAGTTGCAGCATTTGGCTGGAAAGACTGGCAAGGTGCAGTTTGGTGAGCAGAAACCATTGAGAGGCACCTGGAAGCTTTTGCCATTTAGAAAGTGATTCAAGTTTTATTAACCTTTCCGTTCCAGAGAGGAACTGAATCAAGCCAAGTGGATACAGTCTATGTCTACTTTCCAAACAGAAGCAGAAATTCCAGGTATCTGTTGTCAGGCATAGAGGTCATGGTGATGTTTACAACATGAAACCCAGATTTTCTTTCTTCTTTGCTAAATTTACAGATGTGTTGATGTACATGCATCTGACTCTAGTTTTGTTTGGGTGGTTTTTGGATCTACACCACAGGGGTATACAGAATTCTAAGTTATTAAATATAGTTTTTAAAAGTTGTGGTTGTGAAAAGAACCAAGAGTGTAAGGTGGTATGGCACCTGTGTTAGTTACATTTTCCTGGAAACAAACAAGACATAGCACCCATAGAGACCCATGCACAACTTAGGCCATTCTTTCACTCTTTCACTTAAATTTTTATATTTAAGGATAGTTTTCTTTATTTAACTGGGTTCCTTAACACTCTATACTTCTATTATATATTGTACACCCATGTAAATACTTATAATTAAAGCTTGTGTTTTGTCATGAAACATGCTTGACTAGATGATTTCTAATATCTTGTAGTGTTTGTTTTAAAGCTAGATTTTAATATTTAATTACAGCATATATTATCTATATTTGTTCCATGCCCCTACGAACTACGTTTTATCTTTTTCCTAGTAGTTGCCTATAAGTACAGTGTTTGACATCAAAGTAGAAATATGGTAACGAAGAAGATTACACCTAAGAGAGGTACTCAAAGTTAGAACGCTATTTTCAGGGCAATGTACACGTCTCTTCCTATTCAGCTCTCTGCAAAAGACTCTACCTCTCACCACAGTTAGGTGTGATTCAGTGCCATATATAAAGCTGAATTTGCTGATCAAACTAATGTGTTCTACCTCGCTTTTTCCTTCCACTAATGGTTTAGAAGCCTGTGTTAATTCATTGGTGCTGCTTGTGAAAGGAAAAGGGACCTTTGTTACCCTCAAAGTGTTGGATAAGCCTCAGACAAGGTTTACATTCAGGTAAAAATTTGGAGATGTGGATGTCTTTCAAATTCCCATGTGATATTAATTTTGAAGTTTATGTCCTAGTTATCTTTCAAATGAAAAGAACTCTTACTCATACTGATACGTGCATTTTTTTCCTCTGGTATTTTGCTGTTATGTACAAGCACCTACTTTGTCTTTTTCCTCTTACTGCAAAGTTTAGTCACATTAATTTTCTTACGTGAACTTCATTTCCATAGTCTGAAAATTTGATTTAGATTTTGTCTCTTTCCTTTTTTCCAAGCCTCCAAGATATTGCACAGGATGACCTCATCAGAATAGATGGTCATACTGATTTATTTCCTAATCCCATCTCCTTAGCAGTCCAATTGCATCTGAAAGCATTACAATATAGGTTTGTTGTCCTATAGCCCTTGCTAACGTTTTAAAAGGCACTGTGATAGACCCCATGGGCATGCAAACATGGACAACTCTGTCACTTACTGATCTTGTCTTTTGTCAGTTAATCATTCACAAACTACAGCTTCCTGGTTCATATGAAACCCAGCATCTTGTACATAGACTTCTTGACTTTTTCCTGCCAAGTATTGCATAACTAAATACTGATAGAGAGAAAGCTGAGTGAGTTTGCTGAGAATACTGATGTTCTTTTTCCTTAGGCTTGTTCAGGAAAATCTCCCACTGATTTCACTTGCTGGAAAATGGAAGTTAAATTCCTTATGAAAATCAGATTCATCATGTAAAATGTTATGAAAGTGATATTGTGTGGGTTTTTATTGTTCCTTGATGTACTTCCACTCCAGATTCCAGCTCTGGAAACTCTGCTAAGCTTGGTGTAGCTGGATAGGTCTTATGATTAACGTTTAATTAACAAATCTGTCGATACAGGCTTCGAAGTACATTTCTGCATGCTGTTCCCTACATAGAGAGCTCACTGAATTTAAAGGTGGCAAACAAATTAACAGACCCACAAGAACACTTGGTTGTACTGACAGGAATGAGGCCCAGGCAGCAGATTTTAACAGTCTAGCAGCCCAGAAGATTACGTGATACTTGACTCTCAGACATGGTTGTTTCAAAACAGATGAGTATAATGTGATTCCGTAAAGGGAGAAGGCCAACTCATGCTGCCAGAAAGGAGATATGTTAGAGGAGTTGGGTTTTCAGGACACTTAATTTCTGTTTGTTGCTCTTGTTGCTAAAGTCACACTGTTTTGTTATTTGATAGAAAGCAAAATATGTGTGGAGAGCCTGTAACACTCATTTTCCAGGCTAGCAGGAGGTACAAGCAGCCACAAACACTTTTTTTAGGCTAAGTATTGAATTATGGAAAATGTAGCTGCATTTGTTAAGTCATTTAAATCAACAGGATCTATCTGGGAATCTGTGGGAAAAATCCAGCTTGGGACAAACATCAACTGAATTTTCCCCCTATTCCAGGAAGTACCTTATGTAATCTAAATGTCTTCACTTTCGCTTGGAGCCAAACCTTAACAACTTAAATCCATGTGAGAGGATATGTTGGTGAGAAGGCAGGCATCTTTCTTAAGTTAGTTTTATTCTATGTGGGGCAATTTCTTGAAGTGTCATCTGTCTTGTATGTTGTTTTTCTAGATTTTGCAAAATTATTATCTGTAATTTGCTAATTCAGGTCAGTCCTTATGCTTTATTTCTATGTTGTCTTGCAACCAACTTTGGAACTGGCGTATTTATCTTTGCATTGATAACAAAAGTCCTGAAATGAGGCACGTTCTTTCAAAGGGAAAGTAAATACATCACCTAATTTGAAATGTGGAAGCCATGTTATGCCGGATTTTCACTGACGTTATGTAGAGATGGAGCATCTGGGGCATAAGAAAAAGTCAGTAGAGATGCTGTAATAGAAAGTGTCAGAACAACTCAATGCTTGTTCTCTCGCTCTGCCTAGCAAATTTGTATGAAGTAGAGGTTTAAATAGGAAAAACTTTAAATTGTGAAACTCTTGGAGTGATACGTTATATTTCTCTTGAAAGCTTTTACATGTACAGGCAATTGGAAATGACTCTCTCAAACATGAGGACAACTTTAATAACTGTCAAATGTCAGTGAAGTAGACACATAAACAGAAGAAATGTCACAGTCCATCAGTTTTTCCTTACTTCTCCAATTCATTTTCCATTGCTTAGTCACCAAGATGTATATAAAGACCCCGTTCATCAGTTCTGCAGTTTATCTGCTGCAGAAAAATGTTGGTCTATCTGCTTTGCACCTTTCCTGCCTGCATAGCTCCCGCCTAGCATTCAAATTGGATTTTCACTTTAAAACTTAAGAATAATCTATCCTTGAGGTGTGAGTGTGGTAAAAAAAAAAAAAAATGTAGCCTTGATATTCCATATTTATCCCCTAGGGATTTCTATACTGAATCTGCTCACTGCGCATCAAAACCTAAAAGCTTTCTATCTACAGTGGGGACAAACTCAATTTGGTACCTAAAAGTAGTGCTGGGGGCTTGATTACCCTTCTTCATCAATTTCATTGAAGGAAAACACTATTTTTAGTGACACTTTTAACTATGTGAAACTAGAGACAGATCAGAGGCACGCTTGCGTTTCAAACATCTGAGAAAAGGGGAAAGTAAGTCACATCAGAAACAGAGGCCATAGCCAGTCTAGATTCACAGGGACAATCTACTCATTTGCTTCCTGCAAAAGGAAGGACTGCAGAACTTTACTTTTAGCATAGGGAAATTATTAGAGGGGTTGATTAAAGGATATTTGTCAAGATCAGAGAATAGAAAAACGCAATAGAAATACAACTGTGTTATTCTAGTCAATAAATAAGCAGTGAATGTCCATTTGGTGGGTATTTAGCTGTCCGCTACAACATTTTGATTTGGTTTCAATGAATGTTTTACTCCACCCTCTGACAAGTGGTCAACAGTAGGCTTTCCCTAAGAGAGAAAAAGAAATAAAAGAATTAATCCCATGTTTTTTGAAGATTAAAAGATACAGCATATTTCTACTATATGTTTAGTGCTTATTTCCATCAAAAGGAATAGAATAGTATTTCATCCTTTCTGCAAAAGATGCTCATAGTCCCCTCTGTTATTCCAGCAGAGTCTGAACTCCTGGCTCAGCTTTTTAGACTCCTGGAGATCCCATTTGTTTCAACTCCAAATTCTGACAGTCTGTTAGAGACAGTGAGGCCATATTTATTCTTCTTCTTCTAAGGGTGAAGAAAAGGAAAAGTTTCATCTGTAGATTCAAAAAATCTGAATTTGCTTAATATATATAAAACATGAATATATATAAATCCTGCGGCAGCTAGCTTGTTACAGATTAAGTAGGGGATAACCTCCCTTAAAAATAAGGGAGAACAGGCCCCTAAGAGGAGTATAAGACTGCTTATTTTTAAAATGTACCAAGGTCTTTTGGTGTGTCAGAGTTGCAGGAAAACCTGAAAATAAGTTGCAAATATTTTCATGTAAAATTCCTATAACAGGGCTGTGAATGCTTTTTATTCTGTCTCTCTGTAAATAGTGTGATACCCCATTCTAGCCAAGAGAGATGACAGATTCTCTCAAAATTCAAAGGTTTAATCCTTAGAGTCTAAAATAATCACATTTCACTTTTTTGCTCTGTTCATAAATCAGATATTGTGAGGTATAATACAAATGACTTATAACTGTTCAAGAATACCTCATCAATTTAAATAGTCTTACCTTTGGGACAGGAGAAAGGGGGAAAAAGAAGTGATATTTTTCAATTATTTGAATCCAGTTATAAGGAATCAAGGAAATGTGAGGAAAGATGGCATTGTATTATATAAAAACTCAAGTTTGAAGTATGAAATATAGCAATGTTATGTAAATCCTTTTCAGAATTCAGGGAATTTCAGCTTTTCCTATGATATGAAAATGGCATGTATCTATATGCTTACATTTCATTATGGTCTCCTATTTTTGTCTACTCACACAAATGACCTTTAGCTGAAGAAGTGACAGGAGTGGGGTTCAGGTTTGCTTAGAACTTTCCAGCCAAAAATCAGTATTCTTTGTGTAGGAGTGAATATCCTCAGAAAAAAAATAATTTAAAAACTTATTGTGATGGGCAGTGCAAGTTGTGTAGAACTTGAGGAGGATGTGCTGAAATATCCTGATGCCGAACTCCATAAAGAACGAAAGGCCTTTAAATTAAAGAAAAATCTGTTTTATTACTGTATCAACAAGGTAAATATTAGATAAGTTTTGACATAAAGAAAGCTTCAAATACTAAGTCAGACAGATCAGATATAAGAAATTTTTATACATTAGTTCTTCCTCTACCTACTGTGTATTTGCAAAGGTGGATCCTTGTTCTTGGTCAGCTCACAACTTTCCAAATGGCTGTGTATTTTGCCTCTAGAAACACTTACTTTCAGTCCATTGGATGCTTATTTTTTTTTACTCTCTGCTCCTCACGTTAGTTTGTCTGTCTCTGAACAAACTGTAGTTTCCCAGTTTTAGGCTGGTATTCTCCTGTTTGCTGCACTCTGAAGTTTCAACCGCTTTTCCACAAAGCAATTTCAGCAAATATCCCCTCCTCCTAAAGGTTTGGTTTGGATTACTCTTCTCAAAGGAACACAGCAAAAACCACATGAATAAAACACACTGTAATGCACAATGCTACATCTGTTCTTTCAAAGTAGACAATAGAACTAATATTTTAAACACAGTAGATAACAAGTTACCTTTGTCTTGAAAGGTTAAGAAGCTGAGTAAGTAATACCAAGGATTTTATGTAGTAGCCAGTTACTTTTTGCACAATTTGGAAAACAACTTGAATTTACTGAGCTCTGGTTTGTAACTTCAGGAGACAAAAAGAAAAACACAATTACTTCTAAAGGGAAATTTAAAAATGAGGGATGAAATTTATGTCCTTGTAAAGGTTTTTCAGCTCTCAACTGAAGCATCCATTCTGTTTCATACCTTAAGGTGTATTTAAGAAATCAGGAGACCTGAAAGATGCTCAGATATATTATTAACATGTCTGTTTGTTTCCTAGCAATCGTTTGACTGTTATGGCTTATTGATTCAATTTCGTTTCATAGTAGAAACAGTTCCTGTGGATATGCAGCTGAACATTATGTCTCACATCTTATTAATTTCAGCTAGAACAATATGTATAGGTTCTAAATTATTTTCTTTCTTCTCTTCCCCACGTTTTACGTTCCCTGGAGGAATTAACTCTACAGGGTATTTTAAACAATGAGGAAGACTGGTAGAGAGGTAGCCCCAGGAGTGTTATGTAGCAGTTTATCTGAGTATGAGTAGACTGAGATGAACTGTGAGCATGAGAGCACTGTGCTGTTATTGTAAGCATGAAAACAAGATGCCTTAAAAAGTGCACAAGCCTCAAGTTGCCTTGCTATCACACAGTTGTCTCTGTGTTGTAAGTGTAGCAGTCTGAGAACAAACTGGGACAGGTTCTGGATTTTGTTTAGCGGGGCTGAAATTTTCTGGGTCCGTCTCATTTCAATTTTGAAAAGGAGTGTAGGTTGTTGCTCTTCACAAAAATATCTGCTTGAAGTCAAATGGAGCTTGCTTAACTACTTTTGAAAAATCGCTCTCGTCCTCCTTGCACTATGGAAGCTCCTAACTGCTGAGTCAAGAGGAGGATGCTGTGCACTCTGAGCACTGTGAACCAATGCATATCTCTGACATGATTTGCCAGGGGAATTCGAGTTCTTTGTTTAAACTCTAGAAAAATCCCAATGTCATGCTAGGTTGATAGCTATCTTAAAAGCAAAACATTGGTCTAATGTTCACTCCCCTGAGGGATATGGAACATATTATGTAGCTGTAGATAAATGTTGTGGATATTTTAGGTATTCCTAAGTTTGGCTTATAGCCAAGCAGATGTATATCATATGTAAAAAAAATTTCATTAAAATATAAGTCACAGCACAAGCAGAGGTATCCTCACCTTTTGATAAGCTCTAGTATTGTCAGAAAAGGGACAAATAGGCACTGCAATGGAGTACAGAGCTTTTCTTTTACCATGCTTTTAGGTAGTTTTTATGTAATACTGTCTTCTGTGATCTTTGGAGTGTTTTAATTACGAGATTTTACTGACTTTATAAGGTGAAAATAAAAATTCACTCTTCCTCTCTCTAAAGCACCTAGCATACACATAGTCCCCATAAGAGCAAAATTTTATAAAATGTGTCGTGTACCACACATAAAACATGGCAGAGTATCCCAGTGCCAAATTTAGAAGAAAAAAATTGCATTTTCACAATTATTCTTGTCCTATTCTGATAAGAGAGAGGGGAAATGAGGTTTGATTGTAATAGACCAATCTACTTCCATTATTGAAGAACCTCTTGCCAAATAGGCACTGCATCAGCAGTAACTGTCTACCTAGCATATGTTTCAAAAGATGAGTTGAATGATCATGTATCATGAAATCTGCCGGAACAGAACAGGTCCATGCTGGATCTACAAAATAGGCACCTGCCTATGCTTACACTTAACCTCAAATCAACAAGCATGGATGCAAATCTCAATCTGGGGAACTGAAAAGTCAACTTTTAGTACAGTCTTAAATATATGGGTCCCCAAAAGAAGAAGAGTAAGGCAGTTCTGAAGGCCAGCATTTGAGAAATGGAGCAGCAGGTGCCCAGAGTTTTCTATAAAATGATCTAGTGTCCATTGTAAAACTGTCATATAATATCACTTTACAGACATTGTTAAGGAATTTACAGTCAGAATTTCAGACTCTGCATTGCTGGAGCTCTGTATTATACAGTAATAGACATTCAAGAAATACCTGAACACATTTGAATGGTTCATGAGGTGCTGCTTTACGACCCACTGTGCTGTATATGCTGTACATCCGTGTCCCTAATGTTGTGTGCATCTAAGGAAGCAATCAGACAGAGTTTGTTGTTTTCCTTCCACTTATTCCTCAGCAACCTGGAGCTGAGCAGTTTGAATCAAATGCAACAGGGCCAGCAGCTCAGATATTCAGATTTCTACAGGTTTTGTTGAAGTCAGTGGTGAGTAAAGGGCAGAGTCACAGACTGATGCTCCATAGAGGAAAAGACTGAAGTGTGAACCTTGTGGACTTCTCCTTTGCTTGTTACAGTGCACATGCAAGGTATGGTGAGCTACACAGTGGGAGCTTTTTTCACTTGTAATTTTCAGAGCTGTGGGAGGAAATACGAGACACATGGGGCAGGGAAGAGACAGAAAAAGGAGGACAAATACTTCAAGGGCTGTAGTGGCAGCAGGTTGTAGGTGAGAGCTGAAGTTTCTACAGTAAGGGGAGGCAATAAGGCACCACAGGGAACTGTGTTTCACTAGCGCTGCTTCTCAGAATAAAAATAGTTTTTCCTCTGTTTTATTTTTGTCCACTGAATTTTCTGTTTTATTATATACTTTACATTTGTAAGTGTGTGAAAGAGGTGAAAATAAAAAATGTCAACCCTGAAGTTTTTAAAAATAATTTGGAAAAAAATATTTGCATGGAAGAAAAAAGAATTGCTTTATCTGTTTTTATAATGGTTTGGTTTTCTCTGTGTGTATTCAAGTTTCCCTTCATTCATCCAGCCCCTGAAGTACAGAAAGTAATTTTTGATATTTTGTTTTTAGCCTCGCATCTTCACTTGTAGTCTGTCTTATGAGAACTAACTGTGTAGCTTTAAAATGATTGCCAAGCTCCTGAAAAACAACGTTTCATCTGAAAACCTGAGAACAGAAGATATAGTGTAGCAAATAAATAGTTCACTTCTGGGATTGGCATGGCATCACACTGAGTATATTGCTTTTGTTGTGGGGGGAAGACTGGTTCTTATGTGAAGAGAAAACCATTTTGTTTCCTTTCTGCCACAGTAAGAGCTCACTGCTGGCAAGTTAGCACTAACTGTGTTTTGAATTACCTTGTGAGAAAAGCCCACATGATTACGAGCTATCTCTGGACCTACACAGAATGCACTGTAGGGGAAGCAGAAACAATCTTTCATGTAGATATTTATTATAACCTCTACATTTGCACCACACCTTTAAACATTCTCAGAAATACAAGACAGATTTACGTACATCTGTTCTGAAGTTGCTTATCATCTGGATTTGACTTGCATACCCAGAGATGGTCTCCTGCAAATTCCTAAAAGCACACAGTCTTGTAGCCCCTAATGCAGTATCCCATCCCTAGTGATGGCCAAAAAAAAAAAAAGATTTCTCAAAAATAAAATAGACCCAGACCAAGTATACACAATATTTCGCCTCAGTATTTGGCTAGTCTTCAACCAGGTGCATCTTAGGAAGATCGTGAATTGGAGATATTCCTTAGCAACCCGTAGTGAATTTCTTTTTGATAAGTTTCTTAAGTCTTGCTTTGAAACAGTGTAAATCTATTATCACCCATAGAATTTGGTGGGAAGGCTTTCATAGCTTAATGACATTCTGAAAACAGCCACTTCATTTGTTTGCTTTGTACCTGTTAAATACAAACTTTGTCTGTTGCCTCCTAGCTATGCTTCATGAATTTATGCCAGCATCTTTGCTAGATGCTTATACAGAGCTTTCAGAAAATTAGTCATTTTTATTACTTATTTTGCATTAAAACAACTCAGATAGTGTAAATCATGTACAACATGGAAATCTTTGCCATTATCAATGTTATCTTCCAAATCCCTCCTATCTCATATAATCCATCCTTTCTTTCTTTCGGAAGTCAGACAAAGGACTTGAGAAAAACTGGTTTGTTTGCAGCATGTAATGCTTATTACTCTAGACAAAAACATAGGTTGGCACTTGGAAGACACATAATTCTCCTTCTCATTACTAAATACTTACAAAAGCTGCAAAGGTGGGTTGAAAAGTCCACCTGATCACAGTAATTCTAACCCCAAACAAGTATATAACCTGACAGTTATCTTTGACAATAAGTTAATTCAGTTTAATTGGTTTATTTGCTAACTACTACAGATTAAATAACATACTTTAAATCCTAAGACATTGTTCCAGAACATGCAGCTCTTAATGACGCAAGTTTGTTATCTTCCTGTAGAACCATATAGGATAGATGTAGAGAGATGAAATACGTGTAGAGCTAAGCCATTGGTAAGAAGCAATGTGTTAGCATTCTCCCATGAGTAACTTTAATTACTTTTCATCTTTCTACTGTTCTTCCAGTCATTCCTGATAGATCGTGTTTTTTCTACTTCTTGATGATTCTTGTGGATTTGTCTTCTTCAGTTGCTTACCTCAGCTTTCTTTAATCCTGCATCTCCTGTCGATAAGCACTAGCTGCGAAAGGCACATGGCCAAGCTATGGCTTAACTGATCATTCAGAAAAGTTAAAGTATATCCTAGCTGAGTAAGTGGCAAGATGAATGACCTCCCGTCAGTAGGATAAAACATATTGTACCATAACTTAACTCAGACAATCTATAAAATGGTAAACTTCCAGACACTGATTCTGTGCTGTTCTCATCCTTGCCTGAGATTGAACACCCAGCTCCTCGCTATTATCTTTTGGCTTTCACAGCAGGGATATTCAGATTATGAAAAAAAAAAAAATAAAGTAGTTGTGTTTCAGTATAGAACTGTGCAGCTCTTTTGTGCTTTCCGTCACACTGTCAAATTTATAGGAAGTAACAGTGTATCATCAAATTATTTATTTAGCAGATTTAACATGTTAATAAAACATATACGTGTGGTGATAAATAATGCCGTAATTTACAAGTTCTAGCACAAGGACATTAAAAAGTAAGAAAATGATTAAAAACTGTTGGACCATACCACACAGTTATATGTCAAAGTCAAAGTAGAAGTCATGTTCGGATTCTTCCAAGATACACTAAAGACCCAGTCAGACAGCTTATTGTAGAAAGAGTCCTTGTCAAAATGCCAGTTCATTCCAGGAACAGCCTGGGTTCTCTGGCCTCTTATTGATCATTCAAAGAAAAAGATATGAAACTTATGTTGAGTTCATGAATATATGAAATGCCACTATAAGTTTCCTTTAGAAATATAACCAGGTCTCCAAGGATTAAAAAATGAACTTCAGCAATATTGTCCTTGTTCTATAAACCTTAGAGTCTACTTAATTAAAAGCTTCTCATGAATTGCACTGTCTAAAGCTACTTGTCAGTGAACTGATTTTGCTTGTTTGTCAAAATTCTAGTCTCACAAGCCTGTATCATTTTCTGCTAAGTAAGGGCTATTCAGTTTAGTGCTTTTAATGATGGATATATTGAGATAACTTCCTGTGAAGTTCTCCAAATGTCAGAATTAATTTAACTTATCAGTATAAAAAATAAAAATCCAAGAGAAATTAAGATTTGCTGAAGATTTATTTTTCACCATTCTAAGCAAGATCTCAGAGAAAATAACTACATTTGTTGATTTATTGGTTCCTAGCAGAGAATAATGGGATATATATAGGATAGCCAGCAGTGAGCTCATTTATCAAAGAAAAGTCTTAGTTTAGTTAGCACTGCTGAGCTTTGTCTACAAAGAAAAGCTTAACCAGTGCTGACAATGTTTGTAAGAAGTGTATGTAACAGAAATGATGCTAAAAATAGTTTAGCTGCAATAACAGACGGAGCAAAATGCATTGCACATAGATCTAAAACTCCTAAATTTTTAAAGCAAATATATTTGGGTTCACATACTGAAGACATGAAAATGTGGTTTACATCATGAAGACTTCCTGCCATTTTACAATGAAGTCGTTCTTATAGCTTTCTCAGTCACTAAATACAGTGTCATAAACAATTACATTCTGTCTGTTGATTTATAAAAGAACTGGGGACAAACCTTTTCTCTGCTTTATTTACCAATTCAGAGTAGATTTTCTTTAAAAATTAAGCTCTTTACAGCAGTTTTCCGAAACAGCAAAATGACACCTATTTGCAGCCACGTTCGCTCTTCTGGTACTCTTATACTGTAGTAAAGCATCTGAAGGAAGAACTCTATCCCACATAATTTGTGGCTCTTCCTCTTTTTTCTTAATATAGAAAGTAATTTAAACATTGCAGAATTAATACTGTAATATTTGTCCTAATACTCACTGAAAAGAATATTTTTTCTTCTCTTACAGGTATGTACGTGCAATTGGTTTGATACACTTACATCTTACTTACAGTCACACTTGTGATTAAAAAAAAAGAGGTTTGACATAAAGACATCTTGATTGCCTTTATCTTTTCTAATGAAATACGGTAGACAAAGATTACAATTAATGCTGAAAACATAGTCAAGCACACTAAAATCTGTGCTTAAATAGGTCTAAGTAAGGCTGAATCTTCCAAAGGTAAAGGCCACAGTTGTTATGCGTAGTCTATCGTATACATTGCTGTCTCTGATGGCCGAGGAACAGCAGGCTTAAGAAAGCAAATATTGCAGCCTTAACCGCTGATTGTACAGACTGTAAAGCTTAACTTCCCCTCAAATGCTGTTCCTATGTTGTCTTTTGTATGATAAAGGGACAGAGCTGAGACTTCACCACTCCCGACATTAAGAATTAAATCGATTTAACAAGCATTTTTACTCAAATCACTATTTCTAAACAAAATTGTTTGCTGGATTGTTGGAAACTTGAGTTTTATTTTATACCAATCCCGCATCTTCGTTCTTCATCCCTGAAATACTTGTCCAGCTGAGTATGTGTAATCTCTTTTTTAACCTTGGGTCTCTATTTGCAATTCTTAATTTTGGAGCATCTTCACTGAAATCAGTTTGGTAAACCAATGATTCACATATTATTTAGAAGTCAAAAAGGTAAAAATGTCATCCTGGGGATCCTTAAAGGAACACTACTATTAGAATGCTTCTAAAAAGCTTTTATGATATTCCTGTGATTCTAAGTAAAAATCTGAGTCTACACAGGTAAATGCCTGCAAGCTTGCTTTGCACTTCAGGTTGTTTGTTAGGCTTCCTGTGGGCTCACTTATTTTCAGTAACACTGCTAACATAACATTAACCAGTGCTGGAGTTTTGTTTTCTGCAATATTCTTGTACTATTGCAGTCTTTAAAAAACCAGCTTCTGTATGGTTATAAATGCTTGGTTTGAAACAATGATCAAGTACTTTATTCAACAGTACTTCAGAAGACTTTCTTCTAAGAAGGTTTTCCTTTCTCCTCTCCTGGCATTTTGAAGTTGTTAGATTTAGAACTCCTTTGAGAATCAGCAGTGCAGGCTAAAGAGAGAAAAGGAGTTAGAGTAGGGGGGACAAGACTTTGCTTTTTGCAGAAGGGCGAGACCATGGCAATTGGCTAGGCTAGCACTAAGAGCTTTTTGATGTAGGAGTGATGTTGGAGGCGTGAGATGCCAATCACAAAGTGAGTGAACTTCAGAAGAATATGAAGCAGATAACAGACAAAAATGGCCTTTCAAGAGGGTGACTGGAGAGTGATCAGAATCTCAGCTGAGAATACAGGGAGATTTTCCCAAATGAGGGATGCTTTTTTTGACTGCTTAGCAAAGGCCTGAGGCAGCCAGCCCCAAGTGCCTAATGGAAACATTTTCTCTAAGTACAGTTATGCCTTTCACAGAGTGTCTTTAGCAGAAGTCTGCTCTGCCTTTCAATTGTGAAACAAAAGGTTTTCATTGATTGATGATATTCCTTTACTTTTTGTCCTTGCAGTAGTGCACGTAACAGGAGGAAGTATATGTCTTGATTGTAAGAAAAAATAGTCATATTAGTCTGAGATTCACTGTTCAGTCAATCACTGATTAATTCATTGATCAATATTCTTGTCATATAATAGAAAGATACACAGTTAAAAATGTAGCAAGTTAGAGGAGGAAACCAATTTCAATCACTGCAGTCAGTTAGTTGAAGGGGGCCTTTCCTCACTTTAGCAAAATGGAGATGTCTCTCAGTTCTTCAGAGGAAAAAAAAGAATGAAATATTTTCAAGTAGGAACAGTGATTGCTGAAAGCTGAAATTAGAAGGCTCAGTTTGTTCCCAGCTGACACTTAAGAGATAGTTTTTTGCTTTCCATAGCAGGATTTTAAAAATTAAAGATGTGGGGATTGTAACAAAGACAGGAAACAAAATATTTAAGGAATTGGGGTAAATCACACCTATTGTCTCCATTCACCACCACTGCATTTCTGTGCATACTGTCTTTTTCATTGCTAGGTAATATTCAGAATGAATTAAGTTTGTATTCTCTAATTAAGTTTAGCAGGGAGTAATTAGGTGGATTTGCCATCATCAAAACACAGTTGCCTATTTATGATATACATTTAGATTTGTTGGAGAGGGATGAGAAGTTAATCTGATAAGAGGAAGTGCATGTTTACCTGGGTTCTTTACACACTATTTCATCTTATCTGCCAGAAATACTGCAATGGTCTGTACCAAATAAATACAAATTTCTCTTTTTCACTTCATCTTACCTTTACATAATTTATTTTTAGTACAGTATACTTATATTAAGGGAGTGATGAATAATTAAAAAGAACAGGCAAAGCGTGACACCAAATGACCTTCATTTTGTGTCGCATTCATAAACTAAAGTTTTTCTTCGATTTGGTAGTTTGGAGGTTTTCCTTTGTTTCTAGTATACTGACTAAACAGTTCATTTTTTTTTTTTAGTTTTATTTACTCTATGTGTATAAAGAACAGCATTGACTTAGTCACCTGTCTGCTTTCTATGGGAGTTGCTGTTGTGGGAAAGCTTGAGACTGTAACAGCAGGTATTCAGCTGTTCATGACCAGCCTGCAGTGAGTCTAGAATTACTTTTATCCCTTGCACTCTTACACATACTGCTTATGCTTAATTTGTGTAGTGGTTTTAATTTTAATGAGGAAGAGACACAAAGTATTTATGCCTTTCCTGTCATATTACAGGTAGACACACAATGAAAACCTTACAATCAATAAATATTTTTTCACATTCAGAGAGTGCTTGTCCTGCCACTCAGGACCTATTTTTAATTAAAAATCTCAGCTCTGGTACATGTGCAAATATCATTATGTCAACAGTAATAGCCACAAACACATGGAAGACTCATTGAGAGTCTCAATAAAGCAGAACAGGGAAGCAGTGGGATATCTTACACCTTCTTTAACTTCATGAAATGAATTTTAATGGACGTAGTATAACATAAGCTCTTTACAATGTTAGCCCTGCCTTCATAATTAGCTGGCTGTATGTGGAGGACATGGTAAAACAGAAATGGAGAACTTGAACTGTGGATAATAGAAGTCAATCATGGCTTTTTATTTAAGAGCAGTTCAGAATTTAAAAAATGAAGAGTTGTTTACTTTTAAAAAAATAAACACAAACTGCAAAATGAAAGTGTAACCAATTCCTCCATGAACTGTGCTCTTGTTAATACTGGAATCTCTTGTTCCAATAGTGGAAAGAAGAGAAGTTCTTGCTTTTTTACCTTCTGTTGTAAGCAGAATTAATAAGAAAGCCAAGCTTATAGTGCAAGTGTAATGAACTTTATCTGAAAAATCAAGGAGAAGGTCTCCACAATGTGGACTTTTCTGATTATCAGATCTCATTGCACCCACACTCTGATGTCCGCAGATCCTGTTAAGCCACATGGTAAAGCAGAAATTCAGCACAGTCTTGACATACCAATAACCATTAGGTAAGTGTGGTTTTGTGTCAGTCCAACACAAGTTTGGTGGACATTCTTCCTTTATTTATAGCTGTGCTTATTTATTTACATTCCTTTATTTGTACCTTATTGTTATTGATTCTTTCTGTAAAATATAATTTTACAAAATGTATTGTTAGTGGTTAATATCAAACTGTTCCATGTGGGGGAATAGATTTGATTTGCATGATGTTGCTGTAGCTGCATGGACTCGAGCTATTGGCCTTAGAAGTGGAGCTAAGTGGAGGTGCAATTGTCACAGCTTTATTGTACACCAATCCTTCTCACCCCGAATTAAGTGACAGATTGAGTCTTTGGAGGGTCTAACCACACTATATAAAGATGCACAATGTCTGGCTGAAAGTTTTGTCTTTTCCTTTGTCTGTCTCTGGTGTATACTACACTTTGAAACAATGCTGCAGTAATTGTACAATTGAACGAATGAGCATGTGTGTATATCTGCAAGACGGTAGAAGGTATTGGAGGTGAAAACAGCATAGGGGAAAATCTATTTTATTTTACTTCTGATTTCTGTAGATTTTAATGGCTTAGTGAATATACATACTTATGAATATATGGGTTGGTCTAGCCAACTCGGGAAACATGCAGTTTTCTGTATCACTATTTTCTTGCACAAGATCATGTTACCAGATATAGGTACTTAACAGTTTTCTCTTAAGTCCTTCCTCCTTCTATTTTTTCCATGTACAAAGATAAGCTCTCTTGCTTATTCTCAGTTCAGATATGCTCTCCATTTAGCAAAACAGATGCTCTCTTTAAATAGGCTTCAGGTAATATGTGCATCTCAGCTTTTCCTTAATGAAACCGTTGTAACCGAATTACGTATGCATAAATGCAGCCTGAGTCCTTCAAGGACATACTCATTAGCTGTGTCATTTTGGATTCACTCTTTGGAATAAATATGTCCCTGCGGCTGTTTGAAGCGTTTGGATTCACTGATTCTACTTGAAAATACCCATTTGATATATATTAACTGTAGCCCACTTTGTACACAGGAAAAAAGAAAAAAAGAAAAAAAGAGACAAGAAGACAGTTTTTCACAAAGACATAAAAATAAATTATCTTATATTCCACAGCCCTGTATCTTTTTTATATACATAAAATAATAAGATGCGAATCTGATCGATCATCTCTACTACTCTTAATTTATTCACAGTCTTATAGCTTAGCTAACTGGATTTTCCTTATTTATAATGAAATGACAGGAAATATTTCTAGCTATAGTAATTGACAAATATGAACATTGTAAGTTATTGGAGATTTTTATTTCTGTCATTGTAGATGTAGAGTATATTTTGAATATATGGCATACAGTAACATAACTTGGGATAAAATATGCTCAAGGAAATACCTGGTATTCAGAAAACATATAGTGAGATTCATCAAAACCAGAAAAGCTCTAGATTACTGAAGTTTTTATGTTAAAAAACAAATCTTAGAGATCTTAAACCAAGTTTTGTGTAAAATAAGCAAAATGTGTAGTATGAGTTTGGATCACTAGATACAGCAATCTTCAGAAAAGAGATATTAGCTTATGCTCAGCTATCCAGACTTTGTGACACAAGCCTAATTAGTCAGCTGTGCCATTTTAAATTCCACTTTTTACACTGTTTTTTGCAATTTACTAATTTGCACTGTTACAAACCAGGAAACACTAGTTACAAACAATTTTGCTAGTAATTACTGCAGAGGACTTGCAGTCACTATTTCTTATCTTTGCTCCTTTATCTGCTGGAAGCACTCAACCTTATTTAATTAGCTAGGTTTTGGTCCTCTTTGTTGCAATGTAAGGATCTTCTTTAAAAACAAACACCCACACTTCACTTGGGCTCTAGGGAGGATGAGACAGCCAACTACATGTACTTCAGCTCTAGGCAATCTCCTCTGATTTTTTAATTTTTTTTTGTAATAGCAAGGCAATATTTGGCTTCAAGTAAAGGCCTAGTTTCTGCTGTCTTTACTCTGACCTAGCTGTAACAGTGAGACTGATCAAAGAGTAACCACAGTTATTCGTGCATTAGCGGTGGCACATGGCCCAAACAAGGTGGCAAGACACCTTTTCTGCTACTATTCAAGTGCAATAGGTATCTGTGATTTGTAACAGCTGTGTAAGGGAATATCAGAATGAGAGTGAGCCACTAGGGCTTCCAGAGCTAAGAGAGATGATTTTGACCTGCGTTTGCTTCCAAGTGAAAAGGGCTCTACTGAGCCTTTGTAGAGGAATATTTATCCAGTAGGCCAGAGTGACTGATCCACCAGAAATAAAGTTGGATTGTATATTCAAAGCTGTTACGTGTGAATGGGGAATGTAGAAAATGCAGATTCATAATGCTTGATTATAAATTATGTTTGAGTGCTCATTAAGGCACAAGAGCGTGCATTTCATTACAAAAACACAAGAATTTAATACAGGTAAAAAGTCATTATGACACTCAAAGGCATAATAAACTGTAAGCAATGCAGCATTCCTTCATACCAGTAAAATAATACATATTCTGTTTGAAGCTTTGCCCTAATAAATAGGCCCCAATGCCATACAATGCTATACTGATTTTAAGAAGTCATGTAAGGCATTAATATTGTGAGAAAAGCACTGCTCTGTTCTAAAAAGAATTTAAGAAAAAAAAAAAAAAGCTGGATGTTCTTATTTGTTACAGCAAAATGCCAGTGTTATAAAACAGATTATGCAATCAGATTACAAATAAATATCGAAGGACAACCTTTGTTCCTGCTATACTGTGTATGTGCCAGAAACATCTTTTAAGAACAAATGCATCTTTCCAATTCCAGTAAAGTCACTTACCACATTCCTCTCATGTTATCTGGGAAATCATTTCACATCTGCACTGCCAAACCCATTGTGCAGAGTTTTTCAAGTTAGCCTGAAAACCTACATAGTTGTATCACTGCAGTCCTCTGTGGTACTTCTCAAAAAGCCTAATTATCCTGTGTCAAGCACGTTACCAGTGGAGTGGTGCTAATTACCCTTTTTTCTCTATTTGTTCAACTAATGAACCTAATTAGGTTAAACTTAGGCCCATTGTTTTACACCTGTTCTTAGCTTGAAGCTTGCTGCTGCTTTGTCAGTTCTAATGCAGAGACTTACTTATTTTTTCCAAATATATTAGTTGTGTCATTTAAACGTTTTAACCCTCTAACAGGTAGGAGGGGTTCCGAAGACCAAGGGAACATGCAGCCTCACTACAGTTCCTAGAAAAAGTCATGGAGCCAGTCTTCTTGAAGCACATGTCAGGGCATGTGAGGGAGAAGGATGTGATAAGCAAGTGCCAGCATGTCTTGGCCAATGATGAACTATCCTGCTTGGGCGAGAGGATAGGAGAAATGTCAACAAACTGGAAGGTCTCAGGGAAGGCCACTGTGACAGCAGGGTTGGAGCACTTGCCTTATGAGGAGAAGATGAGGGGGCCAGGTGTGGTTTAGTGGGAGCAGAGATTGTTTCACAGCACCTAACTGCAGCCTGGTATATACAAAATTGGATGATAAGAGTGGAGTTGGACTCTTCACAGTCCTGCCTGTGGGATAATGGAAGATACTGGTCAAAAGAGGAGATGTTCAGGTTGAGTTTCAGAAGAAGTTTCTTCCCCACAAGGACAACCAGGTAGCAAGACTGAGGCTCAAGGAGATGGTGCCATCTCCCTCTTGAATGATTTCCAGACCCCATGGGTTATAGCCCTGAGCAACCTGATCTAACCCAATGGCTGGGCCTGCTCTGGGCAGTGGTTTCGACCAGGGACTTCCCAAGGTCCCTGCTGGGCTGAGGTATTTTGTACTGCTTTAGTTCCCCCCAACAGCGTTTCATCACTTTGAGTAGAATTGGAGGGTGCTTATATTGCAAAGTTGGGCAAACATTGCTCTGCCAGTTTGGGGTGTGAAGAAATACGTGTTAGCTGCTGCCAGTGTGCTGAAAACTGCTGTGTGAATAGATTACCCTTACAAAGATGATCTCTTGACTGAGTTTTTTTAATGGGGAGAAGTAACATAAATTCCTTTTATCAATCCATTTTCCATCCAGGACAGCTAGCTGTGCGGCCAAAAAAATGCTCTATAGTGTAGCCAGTGTGTTTTCTACTGCGGTTATACTACACTGTTGAGAACAAATTCATAAAGATGCACTTGACTATACCTTCAGTTGAAGAACCTTCTCCAGACTTGCCAAATCCTAAGAAGCACCGTGCTTTTTCTGATTTTAAATAAACATAGAAAAGTGCTACTGAACTCAAATCACCTTGTGGGACCAAAGTTAGGGTTGACAAGATCAGATGGGAATGTGAAGCAGTTTCTGTTGCTGCAGCTAGCTTAGCTAGCTCCAGTCCACTGCCACCAGTGCATTATACAGCCATAGAACGGATGATTTTTGGAGTAAGGGAGTAAAATGATGCCTTGGTATGTCATTGTGTGAATTCCTCTGCAAAATTCATGCTCTGGAAGAAAAGAAATGCTACTTTTTCCTCTTCCACAGTTTCGTTATGTTATGTTCCTCTGGCTTGTTCCTTATTATTCTAAAATCAGCCTATAACACCATAAATCACGTATGATTTGAAGATCTGCCTTCAGCAAAAGAAAACAATAGATACTAAGATACTAAACTTAGTAGTGGATTCCCCTCCTTTCCATGGACTCTCATTTTAGTTAAAATTGAAATGCCTCAGACAGAGGCAGGTGCAACATAACACTTATTTTTATTAAAATCTACAAAACTTTGTAAGTGTAGGGGATGCAAGCTTTGTGCTTTGTATTATTTAACCTCCATTTAGCTTCAATTTTCAGCTTTTGTGAACAATTCTTCCAGTATCATGGGATGCCTCTTTCATCACAATATTTTCAGTGACACCAACAAAAACACAGAAAGTCAAGCCCTCTACAAAGTATTAAGGACTACTCTGCAGGGAAAACATCAGTTCTACTATGAAATATGGTACTTGCAAGCAGATGCAATCCTTGAATCTATTGTAATATAAGAAGCTGAGTGATTTATCACCTTAGCATGGCAATAGTTCTAGGAATAAAATGACTATGATCACTTAACTGCTATTAGGAAATGAACATTCCCTCCCACATAGAGTAAGAAAAGGTTACTGTCCTGAGTGAATGGTATGTGTCCACACCGGCTACTGACAGATAATCTTCTGCCACAGTTGATTTAGTGGGTGAACCAAAGCTAATGTGTACTCATTTTTACTTTTGATGTTTTGCCAGTTTTAAGGGTTCTGCATGTTAATCAGAATTTTCCAAGGTTTGTAACCTTAGAAGTGACTCTGCTTTTAAGATTTTCACCATCTATTCATGGGCATTTGAAAAGAATGGTAATATTGTTTGAATAAGTAAATGAAATGTGGTGAAAAATACAGCATAGAATTATGCTACATTGCAAGTATGCCATTCTCAGTGAAGTCTGCATGGTCAACACACAGTTATTATTCAAGGTGTAGAGTGTGTGTGAAAGAGAAGGAATATGGAATTTAATATATTATCTGTAATATTCAATAACCATTTAGATAGCTGATTAGTACTGTAGATGTTGTACATGATATGTTGACCTGAGTTAGTAGGTAGATGAAGTTGAGCCCTCCTTAACGTTGTTTTATGCCAATGTTTCCAGAATTTCATGCAGAGGTTCTTTGGCTGCAGGATGCAGTTTTGAAGAAGACAGTCAACCTATGCTCCTTAGTTGACCTAGAATGAGTGAAATTTTGTTATAGTATGTTGTGCATTTAGGCTGACTGGTATTAAAAGACCTTAAGTGGAAAGCATTGGCAACTCCAAACTAAACTTTCTGTATGTTATCATTGTTGTAGGTCCAACTAAATCTATATTGATGTCATCTTTACCTCTTGTCAGAACTTTGCAGAATTTTCTTTTCTAAAAAATTAGGTTCAGTTCAGATTTTAGCTGTATCTGTAATCTCAGTAGCACACACAGAAAATGCCTGAAGATGTTGTTAAAATTTATCTTCTTATGGTATCTATTCTCTCATTCTTAACCCCAAATATCTTTTAATTTCACATCTGCCAAGAAAAAATGAATCTGAATTGCAGATATTTGAACCCAAATACTTCTTGATGCCTTCATGGTAGTTTTCTTTGTATGAGAGAAATTTAATAGCAAAATTACTCAGAACGTGGGATGCAACAGGAAGAGCAGGGAAAAGCACTGAGATGATTTTTGAGAAGGAATAGAAAGGCACTATAATAGGCTGAATAATTAAGGGTATATGAGACCTGTTACTTTGTTTACATCATCCCATTAGTTCCCATGCGTGCATTTTCTGCTGAATTGCTCTGCCTGTATTTCCTTCCCTTGGCATACAGATTGTCCTCATTTTTCACACACTAGATGCCTGAGAAGGTCACTTTACATTTTCACACATGCTTCCATTCAGAATTTGAAAAAGATACAGAGACTAGTCCTGGTTATGCTATCTCATCATGCTGTTTGTTTGTTTTTTAAGTTTTGTTTCTTTTTGGTTTTTTTCTGTTGTTGGTTTTGGGTTTTGGTGGGGTTTTTGGGGGGTTGTTTGGGGTTTTTTTGTGGTTTTGTTTGTGGATTTTTTTTGTTTCATTTGTTTTTTTTGGGAGGGCGTTTTGTTGGGGTTTTGTGTGGTTGGTTGGTTGGGGGTGTGTGTTTTTTTGTTGTTTTTTTTTTTTTTTTAATTTATTTTTCGCTGGTACAGCCCTTTGTGCCAATTTGTAATACAGCTTGAATTGCTTAATTTATAACAGCTCAGAATGAGAGTAACATATTCATTCTCACTTTTGGCATACTCTGGTTAGGGGTTTACCTACAGTAAGAATCAATTTCTGTCTAGAAAATAATTTGTAGAGCTCACTTGGAACTTAACTATCACTATTTGCATTGTTAACTTATTTTGTGCACATAGTTCTATAGGTGCTGAATACGCTATAGAGGCACTAAAGATTGGCCTCTAAATTGCATTGTTCCCAGTTACTTCTTCATATAGGTTGAATTTTTCCTTCTAGCCTAAAATAATTTCAATATAGTAATTTTCAGTGTACTTGTTTTCTTCAGTTTGTTGATCACCAGACTAATTCTAATTGAAAGCTGTACTTCAGGCTCCTAAAATACACTATGCAGGTCTCTAGGCAAAACAAAGATATCAGATCAAAATCTCATCTATATTTCATTTAGAAACAAATTCTGTCACATTTATTCAGTGTGAGTCGTAGCAAAGAGTAGCTTAATAGGTGTCCTTGAAAAGGCACTGTTCAGTCTATGTAAGGGAACTTTATTTGGACCGTTAAATTAGAACTGTCTGGTTGGAAACATGGTTGCCAAAGCTGTCACTTGATCACTAGTTGCCCGTATAGTCTTCACATCCGCTCTGTTCTCTGATTCTGCCATTGTCTTGTCTTTTCTTTCTGAGCAGAAATAATTTAGTTTTCTAGAACCAACCTGTAGAAAGCTGACAAAATGCAGTTCAACTGATCACTGACTCAACAATCTGAATCATGTCAGTAAGTCACTGTCCTGCCAAATCTGTTGTAGAAACCCCTGAAGAGTTGAAATAATGAATCATCCCTGCCTGATGTGATTTACTATGTTTTCTGTTTGTGGTTTGTTGGTTGTTGGTGGTAGTTGGTTGGTTGGTTGGTTGGTTGGGTTGGTTTTGGGTTTGGTTTTGTTTGGTTTTTCTTGGGTTTTGTTGGTCTGGTTTTTTGTTGAGTGGTTTGTTGGGGTATTTTTTTATTTTTTTTTTNTCAGAAGTTTCAAATAATTTGACTAGAAAAATCTATCAAAAAATGATAAAAGATCTGGCCAGAGAAGTCAGAAAAAGAAAACAAAATCATTCTTTTGTTGTTGATGTATCAGTATTACTTCACATTATTATGTCTCCAGAGATGGAGAAGCATTATTAATAATTTATCATGTCATCAGTTATTAGGGTGTCATATATCACCAGTATTCTCAGGCCCGGTTTCTGCATGCTTTTGCTTTTCCTTAAGTGATCTCACTCAGCAAGGTCAGTATGATGACTTGGATGTCAGTGGTCTTCTGCAGAAAATACTGAAAGGATGATTTGCTATGGAAATCTTTAAGAAAAGATTAAGCCTTTGTAATTCTGAAGATAAAAGGCAGTTACACAGATACAAATAGAAGTTTTTGATAAAGTTTTCTATTTAGGAGAGTAGCAGAGGAAGCTGCAGGAGGTAAGAGTCCTTCTTGAAATTGTGGTGAAACTCATCTGTAAAGTTTCTCATAAAAAAACGTAAAGGAACTAATGTCGAATAGCTTGTCTTCGTGATTCAGTTTATTCATTCAGAGAAAGGCTAAATTTCAAAGCCCTCCTTGTGATAGTTTCACAAACTAGCTAAGTATCATGGTTTTGTAGAAAAGTCTTTCTCCTTTATTGAAACTGTCCACCTTAGTATTAATAATTAAAAAACTGCTGGACATGAATTTATAAGGTAAGGTTCCCAAAACACACTTATAATTTTCTTCATATCTGTTGGACTTCTTGCCTGCTAAATGGGTCCTGTACTTGATAAATAATTTCTTAAAAATTTTTATCTGAAATTCCACGTTCCGTTCAATAGCTTTTTATTTCAGGAGGGCATCTGGTTTTGAACAGAAACTGACAGGTTAAAAAAAGCCTGGTCATGTCTATACGGGAACATCTCTGCATCCCTAAATTCTCTGTGATTAATCTTGATAGATTTACTCTGATGTCAGGAGACATCAACGTTAGCAGTAATGCTCACTAACGTACATTGACCCAGAAACATGACGGATGCATTTAAAAATATGAATAATACAGCTAAATACGTTTGTTACTGGAACATATTTGCTTTGCCTCCCAGCCCCATTAAACTTGCCTTCAGACTCTAGACTCTAGTAATTTACTGCTTTCTTGCAGTTCAAGGAGTGGAGAGAGGAATTAATCTCTAAACTTGTAATTTTAGGGAAAATTAAGTTTTACTGGTACTTCCACCAAAATTATACAGCTTTAGTTGCATTTTGCCATCTGCAATTCAATTAATCTTCTCCAAACTAATGAAGTGTAATGTGTAATTGAACTGTTTGTTTCTCTGAAAGGATCACTCCAGTCATCTAGCTGTCCAGTCTCCTCCAAATGGGTACGTTGTTAATCAGGGATGTCAAAGTCTAGCCTTTTTGAATTAGATTGGCTTTCTGGGATCATCACTTGGCTGGGCCCTGTGACAAAGACTAGAGAAGGCAGGGAAAGCTTCTGGTTCTGTTTTTCCTTAAAGCCACAGTGAAGCAGAGGTGTGTGCTGCTATAGGCCTTCCTTTCGTTCAACAGTGTAAAAGGGGTCTTGGTGATCAGAACTTACACAACATTTTCCTGTTGCATATTCATCATGCTGTGGTATGACAGAGGTGAAAGTTACAAAAAATTGCTTTACAATTATAAAAAAGATCAAATATGAAAATTGCACAAGACACTTTTCATAGTAGTGATAGCATGGTACAGAGACTTGGGATTGGTTAGCCCTGAAGAGATTTAAATTACCATTTTCTTAGTCATCTGTTTCTAATATTTCTCTTGTTAGTGGTTTCTAATTCCAGAAATCTCAGTTTGTAGTGGTTCTTTCAGCTTTCATGTAATATATCCTTGCTTTTCTTAGAAAATACAATTCTCACAGGCTCTGATATGCTTATCTCTGTGTGTTTTGGCTTTTGGTTTTGCAGAAGGGAGGGGGCTGGGTTTTTTTGCCTAGAAGCAGTAGCAGCTAATCTTGTTCTGAACACATATACACTACTGATAATACAGCTGAGGTGGTTTATACATTTCCGATAGCATTTGTCTAAAGGGTTGAGCTGAGCTAACAGTTGTGCTTTTGTGGGACTCCATACAGAATGCACAGTTCAGAATGGCGAAAGTAATATTCAGATCACTTTTGTTATATCAGTTCCATATTTCTTATATTATATATGCTTCTAAACTTTGAGAACAAAATGCTTTACTGCAAGCTCTGTTTTTTATTCCCAATTTGTGACTGTGTATACGAGCACCAGAAGAGCATTTCAAACTTTTCTGTATGTGTGAGTAAAATCGTTTGTGAAATGAGGTCCAAGATTTGTAATGTTTTTTAAGGCCCAGAAGTATTTTGAAATTACTTATTATTTCCAATTCTGGTAGTCTGGGATTGCTTACACCCGGTCTTTTTACTCACAGAGAAGCATGTCTTTGAAGGCAGAAGCAGAAGGTCAATGAGATAAATTAATGCAGCAACAGCTGAGGTGCCAGTATTTAAAATTTTGACCCGAGTATCTTTAAAATCTAAATGATGCTGCTAACCAACAGTCAGAAAAGAGGCAAGAAAGTGAAGTGTGTCAGGAAACATAGAACTCACTGATATATTCTCTCGTAACTTGAAAGTAACTAAATGAATTAGTTATTTAACAGTTTTGTTTTCTATTAGTTTCTGAATTGCCCACAAGTTATGATATTCTCATATCTACCTTCAAAATCTTTACCTTGAAGAGCTGCTGGGGGAGCTGAGGCTGTTCAGCCTGGAGACAAGGAGGCTGAGGGAAGACCTTATCACTGTCTACAACTACCTGAAAGGAGGTTGTAGCATGGAGGGTGTTGGTCTCTTCTTCCAAGTAGCAAGTGATAGGACAAAAGAAAATGGCCTCAAGTTGTGCCAGGGAAGGTTCAGATTGAATATTAGGAAAAAATTCTTCACAGAAAGGGTTGTCAGGCATTGGAACAGGCTGCCCAGGGAAGTGGTAGAGTCACCATCCCTGGAGGCATTTAAAAGGCATATAGATGAGGTTCTTAGAGACATGGTTTAGTGCTAGAGTTAGGTTATGGTTTGACTCGATGATCTTAGCAGTCTCTTCCAACCAAAATTATTCCATAATTCTATGATTTCATATATATTTTCAGAGCATGTTTTTCTTTTTTGTACAGATTAGTTAGTGTTATTTTGGCATAGTTAGTTTTTAGCTGCCAAAGTCAGGTCACTGATTTCCATCCCCCCAACCCCCCGCCCCCACCTCTGATTAGATTATTTTAGCAATATCCAACAAGGAACAAACAGTAACTCTTAAAATCAAGTATGTTTTTCAAATAGGTGAGCAATGAAGCTTATGGTTCGCTTGTGTTTGTTCATGCTAAAATGGTTTAACACCTCAGAAGGCTGCAGAAAGCAAACAAAAGGCACTAAAACATGCCAAAGTGAAAATTAGTTTTGCATTTAAACAAGCACTAATGAAATATGTTCCACTACTATTCACTTTGCTTTGCATTGTGTGACAGTTATATCACATTTTTCTGCAATGCAAATCTAGACTTGATGTTCCAGCAGAGCGAACCCAACTTTCCAGGTGGGCATCTCATTTCAGTGCTTGCAGCTGCACTGCCGGACTCTCATATGTCTACCTGAAGTTCTGCAGGTGTCAAGATATCTTAAGAATAACCTTTGTATTGATGTGTGTACAGTAACTTCTTTGATAGCAAAGATCAGATAAAGGCACTGTTTGAACTGGTGACTCATTTTTTTTCTGCTGTTTAGATCCAGTTTAGCCTGGCGTTAAGGGGGGTAGACTAAGCTATGTCCCTTCTCCTTCTTTAACTTACCATGCCATAGCTTATTTCATTCTGTGCTCAAAGACAGCTACTCTTAGAAACAAGGCTCCACCTTTCCCACTTCCCAGTTTGTGCTCTCTCCAGTCATGTTCATCTGCCAAAGGACATCAGGCAGGCATTTCTTCTGTTCACTGCCAAGTCCAAAACTTAAATAGCATTTGTAAACAAAGTTAAATAACTTTTGTAAGATGGGGTGGGCAGAACATATTAAGCAAGAGCTGTGATTTTAGCCTGAGTACCTAAGATTTATGAAGACCTAAATTCAGCACAATTTTGTTAGACTGAGGTCACATCCAGGAGCCAGCGGATGAGTAGAGGGATTTTCACAAGGGAGCTTTTACTGCAAATGAAGGAATAAGTGTGTTGGCAATTAGTGACTTTGGGGGAATGTAAAAGCTCAGCGCCTGGAATTGTCTATTTTCTGTGATTGATCAGGCTGGTGCGATGCCTCAGCTTTTCATTAATATCATCAGCTAGATTCACGAGGTCTGCCACTTCAGCAGAGGGAAGGCCACTCAAATTCTTCTTCCATTCACCTGTCCTTGTTTCCCTGCAGTTCAAGGCTCAGCAATCAAAGTGCACATCAGCTAGCTGGAACCGAAACTTTTCTGAGTCACAAGTGAACTCTCAAAAAGCCCCATTTATGTGGATCATTTATATTGCTACTTACCATTGTTACATATCTTACAAAGAGAAGAAAGATCTATTACCCATGTAAGTGCTGGCATCTTGTAGGGTACTATTTCTCGTGCGTGTGCAGACAGGTATCCCTGTCATACGTTTATCCTAAAATCATTCATGATTTTCTTGGTGCACATGTCTCTTTCAAATACATATAAATGCTCTTCAGATAGATGGAAAAAAACTAGCTTAGGTCAAGGGTGATCTTCAGTGATAGAAGAGAGTATGAGTCATTTATTTCCCCATAAGCCAAAGGATTATCATGCTTACTGGACCATTGAAGGCCTTTCAGAATTTGTTGCCAGAGATTCCTTTGGGTCTTAGGAAAACTTTAATCATGACAGTATCTTAAAAAGAAAACAAAACCAGGCAAACAAAGAAACGGTAACAAAAACAGCAGAAAAGCAGCACTTGACTTAACTTTCCTCATAAAGTTTCTGGGAGTCAGCTGGCTAAAACTGGAGGAGAATGTAACTCTGGCTTTTTTTTAACCTACTCCATGATTTTTGCCTACTATTAGTATTTGTAGGCAAATATTTATGTTTTCTGTGGCATTTGAAGTATAAATAATACATTGCTGTCTCTTCTGACACAACATGAAATCATCTTCTAAGGATTTCTCTTTTTTTCGGTGTTGCTGTTAAGAAAAGTACAGCTTCTTTAGGCACCACATGATAAATGATTGAGTGAAACTGAACAAAGGAAATGGCATATTATGAGTGCCAGAAAGGGCAGGTAAAGAAGTGACACATCCTCTTATTCTTTCTTCTGTTTTTCTCTTGGCCATCTATCTCTACCATCTGCCCCTTGCTTTGTACTGCTCCAGCTGCTAATGAAAGTTGGCAGCTGTCCTGCTAGATGCCTTATTCTTTGGTTAGACAGTTGGATACTGTTGACGGAAGCAGCATATTTGAACACAGAGGCATACATTTTCACCTTCATGGTGTGCTTGGGTTCTACCCACCAATGATCTTGAAAAACCAATCCCAGATTCATGTTGCCAGCTGAATGTTTTATTTTATTTATACACATACACATGCAGGCACACATGCTTGACAGACTTTTTTTACTCCTTAGTATAACAAATGAGCAGATGGTTCAGTGTGTACTTGTATAGAAGTTGTAATTTGTAGAAAAATGGGTTAAAGGTGTATTAAAAGGGAGGACACCCGCAACTGCCTGTGCATGAAGCAGTTTCTTTTTGCTCTTACTTCCATGGTTGACATTTTATTTAGATGGTCTCCAACAAACCCTAGTGAATTAGCTCAAGGAAACAACACAAAACTTTAACCTAGGTGAGGTAATGAGATCTGCAGTTGCAGTTGGCTTCCCTGGGTGATTTAGCAGAACAGCTTTATGTTTTCTCTTGGCCTTGGAAATCCTCAGGCTTAACTCATAAACTTTCACTTGAGCACTCATAATATCTGCTATCTAACTGATAAATTAAAAATGACAGAAGATGAGAAATGGAGAATGAGTTGGCTATTCTGAGGATAGCACTAAAGGACAGTAGCTCAGATGATTCACCTTCGAGGACCAAAGGCAGAAACAACATCCCGTTAGATGATGAAAGCTGAGTGCTCTCCCTGAAGGGATCTACAACCCAGTGTGAATTTAAGGGATATAGCATCCAAGGCTTGACTTGACTTCCACTGAACCGTGAGGGTCAGTGCTGAGCTGTTGGGAAGAGCCTCTTGCCAGCAGGAGTCCAGCAGGCAGCCGGCAGAGGTGGAGGAGTGGAGGCAAAATCATTCTTTGGGTCACCATGGGTACACAGTGCATGCACGCACACCACTGCTGCCAGTTATACTATATACTGGTGTTACACTGCACCAAAACAGAAGTTAACTGTATTTTCAGCAATAAAGCAACAGTTTCTTTGCTTCTTTTTTGTTAGTGTATGTTATCTACAAAAATGCAAACAGAGGAAATACGGTTAGCCTTTGTTCATACCATTAACCCAGTTTGTTACAGTGCTTTAAATCCCCAAGGAGCTTTACCCACTCTCTCCTTTTTTTGGTCAATACAATACATCATATCCACTACTGCTGCAGCTGCTTCTGCTACGTTTCTTTTTTTTTTTTTTTTGACTTCAGGGCTTGCCTTTTCTTTCAGATATTGAAAATTACTTAGTGTCTTGGTTTGAATATGTCATACTTTACCTTCTTCCTAGAGAGAGAAGGGGCAAAACTACTGAAACAAAGCAATGATTTCAGCAATTTGTTTGGAAAAATGCAGAGGAAAATACTTTATTTTTCCTGTAAGAAAAGGTTGTGACCAAATAAGAAAATCTTCAGAAGCCAAATAAGTTTTACAGAGTGGAACTTTCAGATTGTTCTCCAGTCAGGATATACATTATTTATTTAGTCATATGGAATTTGTCTCAGAAAAAAAAAAATAATTAGAAATTGGATTCCCCAGACCACACAATATGTCATTCTTCCATCTCGCATTTTTTCACTGTGGTCATTCCTTTTTTTTTTTTTTTTTAATGAGTCAGAAGAGAAATATTTTCTCTGTGTAAGGATGTGTTGTTGCTGCCTATCAGTGCAATATCAGAGGCTATAAAAATCCTGAAGAGTGCCAGGCTACTGAGTTGGCTTAAAAACTATGTTGATTAGATACTAGATGCAGTCTAGGAACACAGAAATGATGCTCAGCACAGATAAATTCTTTCTCAGCTAAATGCATTTCCAGTGTGCAACTCTGCTCTGCCATGCAAAACTATTTTCAGTGCTAATGGTATTTTAATTTTGCTAGATACCTCTGTACAACACAAGGAAGGTGGTACTTCAGATCTCTCACAGATTTCTTAAAATCAGCATCTCTCTGGCCTTTTACAGTTCAGAGGAAATGTATTGTAGTGGCGGGGGGAGTATGTATGAAAAGTCATAGGTATGAGTGAGATCAATGAAGGGTTATCCTAGATGTGTCACTTTCTTGCCTTTAAAAAAGATATCTTAGTGGCTATGGACATGAATGTATGTGTGTATATATACATAAAAATGTTTAGGATATGGCTATTTATATTCATGGCTACAAATACTGTGTTAGGAACAGCCATTCTCCTGCCATCTTTTATCCAAGGTTTTGTATAAACACCCTGCATTGAGGTAATCAGGATGTTGAAGGAGAGGATTGGTTTCGTTTTCCCGTCTGCCCCAGGTGGCTGTCTAAACGTTAGTTGCAATGTAGCACAAATTGCATTCCATCAAATTTAATTCATAACCAAATATTGCAGGATGCTCAATTTGAGTGATAGGTATTGAGGAAGAAAACTATTTCAGAACATGTATTTAATTTGCCATCTTTGTGGATTAAAAAAAAAATTACAAAATTATGAATGAGAAGGAAATGATTCAAAGAAATATGGCTTCACTCTTTTATAAATAAATCATGGCACTCTCAGTATTTTAAGATGACAAGTATTATCTAAGCAAGATAAAATGGCCACAGAGTTGAGGTTACTGTATAAGCTCATTCACTTACATAGACTAAATTTTAGCTATTGTGCATTCTAAAGGAAATTAAGGCAGAGGAACTACTGCCGACCAGCACACAGAGCAATCAAAGCAGCTTAAATGTACATGAAATCTTTTGGCAAATGCTTCAGAGCATCAAAAGTTGTGCAAATCGGAGTGATATGGAATATATCACATCAGAGATGCACCTCTGTATTTTCACTACCTGAAACGAACTTCAAGAATTGATCACATGAAGTCTGTTGAGAAAGCCTGTTCTGAAAAATAGAGTGTGGGCCAAACTTCTCCAAAATAATTTGGTTTTCATCTCAATAGAGCAGTGACATGTCTCTGTAAGTCTTTTAAGAAGTGGTTTATAATTCTTTCAGAGATAATTAACACATTCTTTATTTAAAAATACACTGCACGGAAGTAAAGTGGAAGTGTTGTTTCCTCAAGGTGTGCTGAGCTGTTTTCTTTAGTGAAACCTGGGAACCATTAGCACTTGCTATCCAGAATACAGAAAAAGAGAAAATGCCCGAAATGTCTGCGCGGCTACTGCCTCAGCCAAGGCACTCTTGTCTCACAGCATTGGTTTGTTTGACTTGTGTGGGGCTCTTCCTTTGCAACCTATGTTTCCATCCTTACTGTTTCAAAGGAAAACAACAGTAATAGTGTCACCTTGGATTTATTTTACCACAGACCTAAAATTGCTTTGTAAGAGTGTTCAGTATCATTATTCTTTGTCATGCAGAGTGGAAACAGAGGTCCAGTATAGTAAAAAACACCTGGGCATGATTAATCAGTGGAGCTGATAATTAGAGGCAGTGCGCATGACCTGCAGACTTAGACTTGGCCATGTTGCTTTTCAGCATATTGGCTAAACCTCTCCAGTAATGTTGAGTGAAGGTCTAGCATCCTAAGCATACATTTCTTTACATTTATGCGGCTTTCCTTCTACCTGTGTGTTGGTGAATGTGCAAAAAAAGCAACAAGACAGTTGTTTACTCTTTTGGGTAGAAACTGCCTACTTTATTGAATTTTTGCAGAGGAGGAATTAGTGCTGCTAGTTAAAGAGGCTGGATATGTGGCTATAATAATTAGTAATAAATAATAAATATTTATACCTTTAATTAATTATATGATGCATAATTAATTGTGTACTGTATAATTACACAATGCAAATACATTATGTGTTGTAGCTATCTATAATATAGAATGCATATTATACAATTATATATAATTATAGTAGTTATTGTAATAGCTCCCTCTCAGCTTATGTACTTTGGCTACTCTAGCTTATAATTCAGCACTTTTATCATTGCTGTATACTTAATATCATTTTAATACATTTTAAAGGCAATCAAAAGATGTGATTTTGCATTTGAGAATCACTTCTAAGGTACCAAATGTTACACCTCTCCTATGTTCTGTGGAACTTTTCTGGATAAAAGTAGTCTCTATGGAGTTTAAGAGCCCCTGACAGCCAATGCTTCGGCTCCGTTTGCTGTCACTATGATGCCAGCCATTCCCTCCTAATACAAATGGCTCAGGAGGCTGTTTCAGAGAGAAGTCCAAGGACTTTACAGCCTTTTCAAATTCAGGAAATTCCTGGGAGGGAGAAGGAGGCATTTACATTTCCAGACATAAATATTTTTAAACTAATTCCATGAACTTTAACTGAGATTAAAATGTGTGCTCTTTGGGAAGCTATGAGATATTTAGCTGCAAACAGTTTTGCTTGTTTTTCTGTAAACATCCTCAGTGCCCAAGATGTTCTGCTTCCAAATCTGCAGAGAATTTGTAAAAAGGCTAGGTGCAGGTGTCTGTCTTGAAACAATTTCCAGATAGTGTTATTTGTCTATAAACAGTATCTCAGGATTTGTCAGACTCTTGTGCTTAATGTGGAGACAACAAAATACTGAAGTAAAACTAGCAAGCTCAGGAAAGAAGTCATGGTAGCCTGAGCACTGAGGCTTGAAGGCTATATTGGCACCAAGAGAAAACCTGATCAATGTTGAAGTCAAATGGCATTTTTATAAGTAGAATTTCCACTCCCTTGGATCAAGACAGATTACTTTTGGCACTGTTCTCCAATTTTACCGGTAAGAGCATTTCTGAGTGTCATGACTACTGTGACTGGGAGAGCTAATAGGGCTGCTGCTTGGTTAGTGATATATTAACTGGATATTTAAAAATTTATTTGTGTCATGTTTCATAGAGTGAAGAAGGCAATCAGCATATGGAAACTACTTATCCCCTTCCCTCAATTATATTATTCAATTAGGCTCTACAGAAGAATCTGGACAGGCCAGGTTATTGGGCTGAGGCCAGTTGTATGAGGTTGAACAAGGGCAAGTGCTGGGTCCTGCACTTAGGTCACAACAACCCCAGGCAGTGCTACAGGGTCAGGGAAGAGTGGCTGGAAAGCTGCCTGGAAGAAAAGGATCTGGGGGGTGTTGATTGACAGCCAGCTGAACATGAGCCAGCAGTGTGCCCAGGTGGCCAAAAAGGCCAACAGCATCCTGTCTTGTATCAGAAATAGTGTGACCAGCAGGACTAGAGGAGTGATCATGCCACTGTACTCAGTGCTGGTGAGGTAGCACCTTGAATCCTGTGTTCAGTTTTGGGCCCCTCAATACAAGAAATACATTGAGTTGCTGGAGAGAGTTCAGAAGACAACGAAGCTGGTGAGGGGTCTGGAGCACAAGTCTGATGAGGAGCGGTTGAGGGAGCTGGGGCTGTTCAGCTTGGAGAAAAGGAGGCTGAGGTGAGACCTTCTCACTGTCTACAACTACCTGAAAGGAGGTTGTAGCATGGAGGATGTTGGTCTCTTCTTCCAAGTAACAAGCAATAGAGTAAGAAGAAATGGCCCCAAGTTGTGCCAGGGAAGGTTCAGATTGGATATTAGGAAAAATGTCTTTACAGTAAGGGTTGTGAAGCAGTGGAACAGTCTGCCCAGGAAAGTCATGGAGACACCATTCCTGGAGGTGTTTAAAAGACATATAGATGAGGTTCTTAGGTTCATGGTTTAGTGCTAAAATTAGGTCCTGGCTGGACTCAATGATCTTGAGGGTCTCTTCCAACCAAAATGATTCTATGATTCTATATTGCTTTACGGTGCAATGTGTTACTTCTAACAGTTTTGAAATAGTCTTCTCTGATAAATTCACTTCAGTTCTGTCTAAAGACAGAAATATAAAAAGAGGGAGGGAAGAACTTCACACATCAAGGTTTCTCCCTACACCTTTGGGAGAATGCCTACCCCTATTCTTTACTAGGGCCTCAACTTTTATAAAATTGTTATTTTTTTTCATGAAATCATTTTAGTCCTGAGAAGTGCTGAAATCCCTTCAAATGTTACTCATTTTCTGACATTTTATTTGCACTCATATCAATGGGAATTATGGATGTTCAGCACATTTTAGAATCAAGTACTTCACCTCTGTGATGATAAGATGCTCCACTTCTATCTTCTGTGCTGCATGCTGTCTCTGCTTTAAAGCTACTGTTCCAAGTGAATTTGTTGTGGATTTTCCTCACAGCAATCTGCATCTAGTTTTTATGGGTTTCTTTCTTTCTCTCTCTTCCCTGATTTCTGTGGTACTGTCATGACATGGAAATGAAGTATCAGTTTCCCTGGCAACAATAACCATATGAAATGTTTAATAATTCCAGGTGGTGGGTGTGCTAGAAGAGATGGCATCTGTCCTTTCTGAACTGCTAAATTAAAGCTAGGGACGGAGCAACCATGGTAGGTACTAGTACAACTTGAGGACATAAAGGCTGATATAATAGACACTGTGACTTGGTCGTACAAATCACTTCCAGCTAGCTGGACTTACGGTCCCTTCATCAGCCTGCCAGTGCTATTGTTTCAGTTAATAGAGCAGCAAATGCCACATCCCTTCATTTTCCAAGGAAGTATGGAACTGAGAGGATATTCTGGTCAGTTTTTGTACCTACAGAAATGTTTGATTTGACACCCCATTAGGACTGGAATTCAAGTTTTGTCATTTTTTTGCATGCTTCCTTGTTTCCTCCTTCTCTTCATACCTCTTAGAAATCAAATGTTTCTGCATTTCCACCATAAGGAAGCTCGTAAGCAAATAAAAGAAGTCAATATTTTCCTGAATACCATATTACAAGAATCTATTTAATGCAGTTGGATAGCACTTGTTATACCAAAATTAAACAGTGGGTACACCAAAAATAAACGGTGGGGAGGAGAGGACTTAATTCCCCTGGTAATCAAACATTCAGAGGCTTCATGGGTTGCTGTGCAAGCAACCTGCAGCCAAGAAACTGCATTATATTTCATTATCCCAAGGACAGTGAAGGGGGTCCATAGCACAGTGAGGATTGTTCTGGTTTTGCACTCATTAAAGCTTTGTGAAGACTGAATCAGGAATACAGAAGTTCTTTATATTTTTCACAGCATGGAAAAGTTCTGGTTATCAAAAGGCAGTACTGACAATGATTTTGAACAAGGCTGCACAACAGGGCTGGAGATGCTCTGTCAGTCACTCTCAACCCCACACTGGATGTACTCCATTCATCTGGAGACAGGGAAGCATTGGAACCAAACCTGCCAAATCAGCTGCCACTTTGAAAACAAACTTTTTACCACTGTGCTTTCTTAAGGGGGAATAGTATACTAGATTATTAGCTTGCTCGATTTTGGGAACTACACAGTGCTATAGCAAATGTATATTGCATGCTTTATAAGCTCTCTCTGAGTTATTAGATGTCCTTAGCTAACCTGAGAGTTGTTTTTATTACCTTACATTTTCTGCCTCCAAATCTATCAGATCATTACCTAACCCTTGTTTTTGTAACATTGCTGAAGTTGGTTTTACCCTTTTGGACAGCTTTATGTTTCTTTGTATTATGTAAGTAGTCACATCGTTCTTACAATTCAGTGCATATAGAGCAAATTACAATAAGACTCAGATCTCAGTTATCTAGGCCTATCTCAACTAGACTCTGAATGTGCCCCTGGCTCTTCAGTTGTCTCTCCATTACCAATGACAGTGAGATCTTGTCTCCGTTAATTTCATATCAGCATGCCCTGCAGTGAGACTGAAGGGAGAGCCCATCAGAACCAGATCCCTAGTTAAGACTTCATTGCCTGAAATAGTAATTGGATATCCATAATTGTTTGTTTCTTCTTACATAAGAAAAATACAAAACATATGTCATTTGTTGAGAAACATGTAAAGATGTGGGGACCAGGAAAAACTAATTGTTCCTATAAAATAAGTTGTATTTGTATCCCAAAGGTTTGAGAGGAATATATATCATTTATGTACAATTATATGTATCCCATATACATTTACTAAATAAATATATGTTCAAATTACTTTGACCTTTCATCATTATGATTCCTTGGAAAAAGAATTTGTTATGAAAACTGACTAATGCTATTCCAGAATTGCATCATTCCTCTGAGTTGCTGAGTTGAATTGGCAAATAACACTCAATTTCAGTGATGGCAAACTCTTTAATTCTGGCACCCTTCTCCTCAAACATACTGTCTGATGTACCTTTGGCTTAGTTTGTTGTAAAGGAGTCAACAAGAGACTCTCTGCCTCAAAATAAAACACATGAACAAAGGGGAAAGCCAGAGGAACAGAAGGTTAAAGTGTCATGAGGGAAATTGAAGTGGGAAGATGAGATGAGGTCAAAAATTTAACAAGACAGATGAGTGGTGAGTTGATTTATTCTGCTAGAAGGTAATCATGTTGTACGTCTTTGGTTTGGAAGGATTATACTGCTTTTTCTGTTCTTGATGTCATGCCTGAGTAGGCAGTATAGATAAACTCTCACAGATTGTTTCAGCAGTGACACACCACTCTGCTCTGCAAGTGCAGAAAGTCATCTGTAGCATATTGAAAACTTTCAGCTCTGTTTAGGTCAGAGGATTTGCAGGGTGGCCATGACATGATTTAGCAACTCATTAAACTTTTCCAGACAGAAGCCAAGGCAGAGACTGCTGGTTTTTTATTGAAATGGTTTAGAAAAACGGAATGTAAAAGTATTGGGCCTTAGCTACATAAAGGTATTCTTGTAAATGTTTTACATGGTTATCCCAAGCTGTTTTTCAAGTATTTATTTCAAACTAACGAAAGATACTTTTTTTTTTAATTTAAAATTTTGTTTTTTGCTAATTATACTGAAGGAAGAGTCACCTCAGTACCATTTTCTGATGAATGTTTGCCAACAAATTACTTCTGGGGTCTTTTTAATGTTTTATTTTCTTGGGTCAAGATTGTTTCCCCTTTCTTTAACAATCACAATGACTGAACTGTTCATAAAAATCACTTTGGGTCTATAAATACCATTTAGAATGGTGGGGTGTATGTGCAAATTGTAAGACACTGAATGAAAGTTACAACTTATCTCTTCAAAATCTTTGTTATATTTTGACAGTTGAATTTAAATGAGATGCAGAATGTATATACAGTTGTGTGCTGTCTTGTTGTCCTGTCCACTTCACTGCAATGGAAGGAATAAAATAATTTTTTTTTTCTTCTACTTTTAACTCTGTTCATTAGGAGTGAAGGGAAGTACTTAATGCCTTTTTCCTCACTAGTTCATGCATTGTCTTGATCTCAAGCCAATCTAATAACTGAAGTGCTGTGCAAGTAGCTTTTAATTCATGGTAAAGCGGTACATTCCTGATTCTTCCTGGTTTGAGTTGTGTGTTAGGAGGTTCAGCTACCAAAAAAAACAAAAAAAAAAAACAAAAAACAAGATAAAAGTATTGTCAGACTCACACTTGCGTATTTCTTTATTCCAGCATTTCCAACAGTGCAGGTTTGCATGGGCAAATTCAGGAAAAGTCTTTACGTGAAGAAAAATACACATTCTCTGTTTTCAAGATCGTAAGCATTTCAAGAGTGGAACTTTTTTTAGCTGATTTCCAAAAGTCATGAGAAATGTGTATTTTCCCTGGGGAAAAAAAATGAACCATGCTCACATCTTCCCTGAAAGACCTCAGTCTGATTCCTGCTCACCTCTCAAAACAAATATTCTTTCCTAGCTCCTTCAGACACCCTATATGAACAGGCAAGGAACCTCGTCTACACGATAGTTGCTTGCTGAAGGTAGGAGGTAATCGTCTCTATTCCTTTTCTTTTACATTTAGTGAACAGCCAAAACATAACTAAAAGTTCCCACAATCCCTGGTCTTCTTAAAATGCAGCTTGTGGCACAAAACCAAGATAGCAGTCATCTGCTTCAGGGGAAACATGAGAAGGAAAGCATTGTTAGTCTTCTCTCCATCAGATCAGCAGAGATTTTGAGTGCTTCAAAGACCACTAGGTGAACACAGCCAAAGCACCTTCATGACTAAGCTCAGTAAATCAGTCAGGGAAATGTATGACTAACTACCTCTTTTCCTCGTGACAGTTCATACTAACACTCCTGCTCTTGGCAGTACATGAAAAAAAATGTATAGTTTTAACTAAGTTCATGGAGTCTGTGTATACAGAATTACACAAAGACTTGGGTAGTTTTCTGAATCTGGGGTATATGTCTTCTTCTCTCCCACTGTAGGCAAACCATGTTTTGTAAGGCAGCTATTCTGAAAACTGAAGGGAAGAGGACATCTCTTCCCCACTAGCTTTTTATTTATCTACTTTTTCCTTTGGACTGTGTTTGGCCATGGGTCAAACTGCTGTGCTTGTCCCAAAGCAGAGTTACTGTCTCTGGGAGGCAGACTACTGAGTGACTCAGTAAGCAATACTGTCTCTTGTGCTTAAAGATTATCTTTACAATGTATACAGTGTGTAATTCTCTCTAAGCAAGAAAAGCAATCATTTACATTTTTAATCAAATCCCCCCAGGAGCCTTAACTGTGGAATTATCATAGCAATACCCTGGGCAGTATATCAATAATGAGTCTGGCATCTCTTTAGTAATAAAACTGTGTCTGTTTTTAGCTCTGACCTTCATTTCACACATAAAAGTTACGCTTTTGTAGCACCAATTATACCTATCTATCTATCTATCTATCTGTATCTATGCAAATTTGATTCTAATGACTCATACCTCATTAAATAAGGATTAATTTATATTAAACACATAATTAATTGGTAAGGATAAGATTGTTTCACTTTTAATCATGAACAATCCATCTTTGGCATGTATCAACATGGTACTGGACTTTTATTCTTTCTCTCTCTTCTTTGACATTTTAAATGCATAGCACTGGCAATAGAGAACAGACTTCTTCAAAAACACTGAAATGACCTCTTTCAAGAAGTTTACATGCCTCCACAGCAGACTAACATAGCTGCAATAAGGATGGCCTCAAAAATGAAATAATCTTTAGCAATTTACCCTGCTCTTACACAGGGTTAGTTTCAGTATTTCTTTTCTGCATTGCAGCCTGCAATGTAGGTTTTCTGAGAATTAAAGCAGAAAATCTAGCGGTCTGAGGTGGGTACATGTTTATCATAACTGGACATTGGGACTTCAGTTCCTAAACCAGGTTAGCCATAGGGGCACTTATGTCCACTTCTGAAACACCTGTGAAGGTTTAAGAAGGTAACTCTCTTGAAACTTATTGTCCCTTCAGTTTTGAAACAGCACCAAGTCAGTGAGCAATAGAGGTTTTTTCCTTTGTTCTTTAATGTTGGTAAAAATCCTTACTCAGCTATGTCCTGAGGAATGATAGGAGCTCTAAAAATGCTTTCTTTTGTCTCTTAAGTACACCATACTGATTAGGAAGTCACAGTTTTGTGTTAAATTTTGGTGTATTAGACTTCACTAGACTTTTCATGCTGAAGTGTCTAGTTGCTTTAAAAAATGTTTGTGTCTGCTTTGATGTTCTTTTGAGAGACTTCTAATCTGACACTGGATTGAAGACAGTTTGTTTTGGAAAAGCACAATGAAAAGAAATGCTAGTATATGTTTGACTTTCAAGTTGTATGATTTGATTTCTGATTTCTATTTGTACTCAAATATGTGCTTATATTTTAGTTAAAATAATTGGAATTTTTCTTGTATCTTACCTGTCATTCTCTGTTTTAAAGCAAGAGGAATGGTCTTAAGGTGGCCTATTTTTTTCCCTAATTCCTACAGAGGAATTATTTTATTATCTCTGATCCTGAACTAATGACAAAGTATGTATCTATCCTAATTTCTACCTTCCTCCTGGCTGTCAAGTCCTAGTCAATAATTTTTCCAGAAATAGTAACAGCAATACTTAGGAACCCAAATAAATTTTTGCTATAATTTGAATACTGTGTAATGCAGAGTTCTGCTAGTGACTTATTTTACCTGGGCTGGATAAAATATTTTTTTTCCAAATGCAAATGAATCTTTAGGTAGTTTAAATGAGAATGAATGAACTTGAATTCATTTTAAGGAAAAGGTACTTGTTAACAAATGAGGTAAATACGTGAGAGTAAAGAGGAGGTATCAAATGACCTCCCATGGGGACTAGACTAGACTAGACTAGACTAGACTAGACTAGAATAGAATAATAGAGTACTTCAGTTGGAAGGGACCTACAGCAATCATCTAGTCCAACTGCCTGACCACTTCAGAGCTCACCAGAAGTTAAAGCACGTAGTTAAGGCCATTGCCCAAATGTGTCTTAGAGACTGACAGGTTTGGGGCCTCGACCACCTCTCTA
>VWYH01010051.1:0-82027 GCA_013399365.1 Pampusana beccarii
TATGCTTATGTATAAATATATGTGTACACCCGAACAGCACATGAACTAGTGGTTTGCATTCAGAGTATTTGGATTCAGAGCATTCATGCTGGGGTTTGAGTTAGATGGGGACTTTGAGTTCCTGACTACTCCTTTGCCATAGGAATGAGAGTGGTGTTTGTCTAGAACGACTGGGGTTAAATAAGCTGACAGCTCCTCTGAGAAAATCTCAGGCTCAAGAAAGTCAAAAGGGGGTGGAGGTATAGAGGGGAAGATGTATGAATGATTAAAGTATCTAAAAGGAAATCAGTAATTTTTAAACGCCAGAGCTGGAAGCAATTAGCAGTTGGCTGGCAACTCACAAGAATCAATAAAAGAAGGATGTGATTTCTAATAATTCAAAAATAAAATCTGCTGATAAGTTAAGAAGGAGCTATAGGGGGGAGAAAAAGGTGAATAGGAAATGAAATCTGTTAACAATTATTGTCAGTGCCAACACTGCCTTGGAAGAGTCACGTTTGTTCTACCACCTCCACCCGGCCAATTATAACAATATGTATTCACCAGGCTCTCATGACATGAGCACCCACCAGTCCCACTAGTGCTAAGGAGCTGCTGGCATTTGTTTTTATTTTAATTTATCATTCAGCTGTTTCAAATCACATAAAGCTAAAACTTGGCTTACAAGTTGTCAGTTCCAATGCTAATCTTTTGTGCTTACTGTATGTATGTGTGTGTGTGATATGTGTATTTTCTGAATTGTAAAACTGCCACGGAAATTTCCCAGTCTGGGTATGAAATCTCCTCTCTGGCTCTTTACTATAAAGGTTGATCATGTTAAAGTTATTGACATATGTTTACTTCCCAAACAGGAGCCTACCAGATGATCCAAACTAGCAGAATCTCGTTCATCATCCCTTTACACAAGTTTAACAAGCAAACCCAGAACTGTAGATCAGATTGTATGTCTGTAGGGTCATCCTATGCAAAGTGATGATAACCACGTGATTTTCTTAATTTCTCTAGACAGGTGATAAACTGCACAGGCATGCGAGCAATTACAATTTTTTTTTCACCTTTTGAACTCTTCACTTGTTCTTTGCCCACTAATTCGTTTCTGCTGGGACCACTTCTGTCATTACAAACTTCTTGAGCAGTGCTCGAACAGACGATACTCAAGAAAACTCCTGTCACAGATGGTTTCCTTCTTTCTGTTGTAAACATGGAGTTTCCCTTTTTATCCTCCTCCTTCAAATTACACTAGTCCAGAACGAGACCAGCAACAGGCACAGGATGTTGTAGCTGGGGGTCTGTCTCATCAGCCAGAGCTGGACATGCCCATTTGAGGTCCTTGGTTTGGGGTTACAGTTATTCTGGTTGCACTTATACTAAAGCAACAGACATGAAACTTGCTCTAGCAAGTTTCTAGCCAGCAAGAAACTCAGGCCAGCATCAGAAATTTATTTTAGGACAGCTGGAAAAACTATTTTTTAATTTCAAGGCCAATGTATAGTTCTTAAAGGCTTCTGGAATTCCTGGACATAAATGATATCAATAAAAATGTATAAATAGTAAATATCTTATGAAGCGCTTTCTCCAGGACATGGTAGAAACAAGATATATGGTGTCTTGCTCTGGTATAAATATTATGTTAAAAAAATCACTCACGTCTCCGGTACTTCAGAAGAATTTTGCTGGTTTTGGCCCCAATCCTGTAATATGCTCTGTATGGGCAAGAAGTCCTTTCTCATGGACTAAATGAAAGATTGAGGCTGTATTTGGACCGTAGAGTTGAAAGCATTCAACTGCTTCTCAGCAATGATGAGTTGCTTTTCATTTACATCTAACCTAACTGAGCAAGTTCCCCTGTAACTGATATAGTGGGAATCTACATCCTCTTTGCTCTAAGACACAAACGTCCCTCACTGGGGTCCCACAGCTCGGGACAGAGCCAGGAATGAACTGTGAGCCCCCGGGTTTCTTTCTTCCAGTGTCATAGCCTGAATCATTTGCAACCTGCCCAACTTCAGGCTGTTTGTCTCTTGATAGTGATATGACAAGGGAATCATTGCAATAACATGAACTTGCAACAAAGCGTTGTATGGTCTACTGGGAAGATAAGGAGTAATAACAGTACTCTGGGTGCCAGGGGTGTTGCAAGTGGTGGGTATGGATTAGGTCCTGACCCTAGCTGGAGACATGTCTGAAAAGGCAACTTGTGCACAGTTTGCATGCTCGTGAAGCAGCTGCGCATAAATCACTGCTGTACAAGTGCTCAGAAGACTTTCTATGATCTGAACCTACACTACGGTGCAGCAGACCCAGTTTTTTTCACATCCTCAGGTGTATAGACATTCTGCCCATCTCATGTCCAGCTGAATTCAATTTCTTAAATAAGCTGATAAAACCAAGTATTTATTCTGATAGAACAAAGCTATTTATTTTGGGGAATCAATCTACGCTGATCTTGCACAGCAAAAACATGCAAAGGCTTTGGAAAGGTTTTTGAAAGAGTCACAGACCAATCACTCTCCTTCAGTAGCCCAGCAAACAAAAAAACCTGAACTAAATCACGCCAATGATTTATCTGCCTAATTTTCCTCCACACTCTATGGAGTGTGGTCTATGGAGTTAGATTCAAGAGTTTGTTCTAGCATGTGGCTTCTCCTTTGAACCCTGGGCTGCAGTTTTCTGCCTCTCTCAGCTGTTACCACTGTTAAACCAGACCTTTCATGATGAATGGCTTCAGCCTTATTGGTCATTGTCACGCACTGACATCCTTCTACTTCTGTTCTCCACTCTCAAGCCATTTTCCTACAAATATCCTGGAGAATGGTGGATGCACCTTGCATACATCCAGTTCATCTTCCCATGTGCCTTCTGTCTGAATGGTGGCAATTTATTCCCACAGATTCTGGGCTCAGGGGAGTATGCCACAGGCAGTCCTAGCAGGTTAAGGCTGATTCTACCGAACTCTTGTCATACAAAAGAGCAACATTTTTGTAAGTTGACCTCTTACTCATGAAAGTTTCTACACGCAGGCTCCCAGCCAGAACAGTACCAGTTCTCAGTGCACTTCAGGAAAATTTGCACGAGGCTGCAAAGTTACATAATTTTCCTACCTACCTATAGACTGGAGCAGATTGAGGGGAATACATGCATTGACCTATAAGGGTTTTGTTTAGCTCTGATTTATTAGAGGTCACACAGCATGAAGTGATTAAAAAAAATAGCTCATGTCTGATAAGTGTATTTGGATTCTTGGAGGTACATTAACCTAGTTGGATAGACGTAATTTCTTTGGATTTCAGGAATGCGTTTAGCACTGTACCACACATCGGTGCAATCTCAGCAAGTCAGAAAACATTAGAGGGATGGGAAGCCAGGAACTCTCAAAGGGAACAGTTCATCAGAGGGTCGAGGCATCAAGAACCTGCAGAATACAAGCGAAAGTGTGCGTTATTTACACATTTCATTTCTTTAAACTACACAAATGTTCAAAACCCACCTATTGCTCAAGATTTGGAAAGTAAGTTTTGCAAACTTGGAACAAGCAGAGATTTCGTGTATGTTTGCATCATACAGGATAAAAGTGTGAGGTGCTGCCTGATCCCCAGGCAAGTAGCTTGTGTCACCTGGGCTTGCTGGAGCATCGGAGGGACTGCAGAGCCTACTGGCTTCCCCCCATGCTCCTCCTGCCAGCACTGGGGCAAGCAGGGAGCTGCGATACAGCAGCTGAGTGGTTTCTCTCTCCCACGCTTCAGAGGGGAAGTATCAGATTGTCAGGCACAGTCTGGTCAACACTCCACTCCTGGGATAGTGCAGCCACATACCGTCCTTATTTGGGCTGGATTGCAGGGGTCTGAGCCAGTCCTTGGACTTTTTTGCCTTTTAACAAGTTCATTTTGACGAGATACTTCTTTTTCCCCTGTAAGGAAAAACCCCACAAATATTTTTAGAGCTGGTCAAATTATTTGTTATGAACAGATTGTCCAATGAATTTTGGTCTTTTTCTGAACATGAGTCATTCACAAACTTATTTCAGTGGATGTATTTGTTATTCATAAATACTAAAGGAATAATTTACGCAAGGGAATCTCAATCTCTAGGTTATTCTAGAACTACTTGGTTTTTTATTAGTATCTGCTTTTCCTGGTCCAAGATTGTTTATCTAGGCTATTAAGCACCATATCTTCACTGTAAATAGTAATAAAGGACTTTAAAAAACATGAGCATCAACTAACACAATTTGCAGGAACAGAAAATCAAAATGAACAACTGTTAGCAGTAAAAGCATGTTAACATTTGACTTCAGATGTTTTTGCAGATAAGGCTGTGGTCATTGAAACCATTGCAAACACAGAGCAGTATCATTCAAGTTATCACATCAGGAAAAAATTACCAGTATATCCAGACACAAAAAGATTGGGTTGCATATGAAGCAAAAGACCAGCATACATGAAGTTTCTCCAGGACAAGGGAGTTGAAATCCAGCATTTACATGGACTCACTCTAAGTATCCTTGTTTGGGTTAAAGTTTTCTAGATTAGCAGAGTTTACTTCTTTCTTCTAGCTAGACAGCTTTGTCTGAGCAGGTTGGCACTTGCTTCTTGCACAGGTTAACAGATTGGATCATCAGTTAGGGTTAGGGTATGATTTACATTCTGAACATGTAGGTCTGGTAAACCAAGTTAACTGCTGGACCATGGCAAGTTCTCAAACTTAGGATGAAGATGGGACAACTAACTGTATCAATACAGGGATTGCAAACAGCCCTGCAGAGAAGAATTTGACAGTACAGGTGGATGAAAAGCTGGACATGAGCTGACAATGTTTACTTTGAGCCCAGAAAGCAAACCATATCCTAGGCTGCATCAAAAGGAGCGTGACCAGCAGGTTGAGGGAGGTGATTCTGTCCCTCTACTCTAGTGTGGTGAGACCTCACCTGGAGTCCTCTGTCCAGCTCTGGAGCCCTCAGCACAGGAAAGACATGGACCTGTTGGAGAGGGTCCAGAGGAGGCCACAAAAATGATCAGGGGGCTGGTCTGGAACACTTCTCCTATGAGGAAAGGCTGAGACATCTGGGGTTGTTCAGCCTGGAGAAGAGAAGGCTCTGCAGAGACCTTATGGAGACCTTTCGGTACTTAAGGGGGATTATAAGAAAGATGAGGACAAACTTTTTAGCAGGGCCTGTTTCAATAGGATGAGGGGTTTTAAACTAAAAGAGGGGAGATTCAGGCTAGATCTAAGAGGCCAATTCTTTATGATGAGGGTGGTGAAACACTGGCCCAGGTTGCCCAGAGGGGTGGTAGATGCCCCATCCCTGGAGACATTGAAGGCCAGACTGGACGGGGCTCTGAGCAACCTCATCTAGTTGAAGTTGTCTCTGCTCATTGCAGGGGGGTTGGACTAGATGACCTTCCAAGGTCTTTTCCAACCCAGACCGTTGTATGACTCTATGATTCTATTATTCTATGATTCTATGTCAGCAGGGCCAAATGCATGTATTTTTACAAAGTGTTGGTAGGTTCTAGTTAGAGCTGCTATTTGGGGCACTGGCAGCCATGGACTGCCAATTTTATGTGCCAGAGCCTACATATACATGTGAAATACAGCAGTGACCCTATCTCTGTAGCCCATACTGCCAAAAACACCTGTCCCCACCCTCAGCTAAAGCACATGCCAGTGATCCCAACCTACCTCTGTCAGCAGAGACCTGGTAGAGACTAGGGCCTTTTGCACCAAATATATGTCTTTGGTACCTGGTGTTTCAAATAGTATTTTAATTCCTAAACTTAAACCATCCCAGCAAGCCCTAGAAACCCAGTGAACCACACTGACCACATCATACTCCAGGTCTGGCATGAACACCATACAATTAACAATTATTTCAGCTTTTCAGATCCTCCTTTCATAAAACCTGCACACAGACTACTGCATTACCGACTTCCAGTCAACAAGTCATTCACAGTACCCCCTTTTGAAACTCACTTCCTTGTAGCTCAGTGGAGCAGGAGAGATCCATCTACATACATAGCCATACTGACAGTATCCTCCAGCAACACTTCAGTTCCAATACTGGCAAAATGATTTCAAGTTATTACCTTTGAAAGCTACTCTCGAGCATAAGCAAGGCATAGCTTCTAAGTGCTAATTAAGTTACCTCCTGTGTTTACTCTTTCCAACTGTTTTTCTTTGCTTATTTTTAGCCATATATTCTATAGAGTTTAAAAATCTGAAAGACAAAGAATCCCTTAAAAACTTTAAAACTTCCAGAAAAAAGATACTTGAAACCATATATTCTATACAGTTAAAAAAAAAAAAAAAAAAAAAAAAAAAAAAAAAAAAAAAAAAAAAAAAAAAAAAAAAAAAAAAAAAAAAAAAAAGAAAAAGAAAAAGAAAAAGACTAGATTTACGTGGGTATTTTAATCCTAAAGAATTGTATAATAATTCATGGCTTGAATTTCTTTGATTAAACTTGACTTACTATAATGATTTATACATGGTCTGTTCATTCTTTCCAAGGGGCTACGTGCAGAGGATTTCAGCTAGGATGCAATTGGTTTGGGTGTTCTCATCTCCTGTTCCTGTATTCAACCAGGCCTAATATTTCCCTCTCTCTAAATACTAAATACTAAATACAATTTTCTTAGTAGCTTAGAGAAGGCAAAGGCTAAAGAAAGGTGAAAGGGGTGTGACTTCATAATTTGGAGAAACAGCCAGGAAATGCGGTTTGATGAAGAAAAATACTTTGGCGATTGGTTTAACCTTTAGGCCACCTAGTAGGCATCAGAAACTGAAAGCATTAATCAATATGACCCTAGCTTTCCAATTAGGGAGTGACCATGTATGAATTATTATCAAAGTTTAAGAGCATTATAACATTATTGATGCCCTCCTAATAGTGCCCTTAAGGCACACCATCTTGCCCTAATCAGTTCGAGGAAACATAGTGAGAAACCAAACTGAAAGACTTTAGAAATACGGATGGCTAGTAAAAGAGCTGACCAAAATTCTTCGTTATGTCAATTCTGCTCATATTCAGAGTCTGCCAAATCACTTCTCACCTCCTTTGGGACCTGGGAGTTCAGCACTGCAACTACTGGAAAAGGCAGTTTGTTGCAACATTTGGGCCCATATGAAGGTCTGCATTCCAGAAAACCTTACATTTCCTCCTTTTGCAAGACTTATTGCCATATTGTTCAGCCCAGATGACTGATAACATTCAACATTACTCTTAATTCCAGGTCACTACTCGTTTTCTGTTTCCTTGTTTCCCTCCTCCACACTGAGGCCTGCAGCAGGCTATCTGTGACAGCTCCTGGAGGCGAGCTCTTGCTCACTAAATGTGTTATGTTCTTTTTCAGATAGATTATTCCTAGCACATATTTTTTCCTATCACTGTGAAACAGCTTTTTGCTAGAAACCATGCAGTAAAGCAGACCTGTAGTGTTTCAACTTACATGTTGGCGTTTAATCATGTATCAGATACAAATGTCATGTACCACATCAGCTAGTGTTTCATCCTGCCAGAAATACATTGCCTGACATCTCTTAACCAAGCACATAGATACTCAATATTTACCATTTTATGTCTCACTTTAACAGGTACCAGTAACAGTCACTCGGCAATATCATTTATGTATATCATAAGTGGGCAGATGCCAGAACAAAGATGGGTGTACAAGTCAAATTACCTGACATACCCACAGCCTCTGACATGCTTATCTTATGACATATTTTTAGGTCTGAAATTCTGCTGAACCTACCGCTACACCAAATAAATCTTCAGTGCTGCAAGCAATATCATTACTATGGCACACAGATCTTGTTTAATACGTCTAGAAATTTCTGTCTGACTGCTTTAAGGAAGGCTTTGGATGTTTTCCAGGTGACCTGTGTACATGCATATAAATGTATATGTCTCTTTGAAGAGTACCTTAGACCGTGAAGCTGACCAGAGAATCTGTGAAAATGTTAAATTTATTAAGAGTAGGTTGACTGCTCTCTTTAGCTATGAGAAACTTTTATGAATGATTCTTCAAATCTGGCTGCTGGTTGGATTCCAGATATTATATGTAACTATGTATGGTTATAATAATACAGGATTTGCTGTAGGAGATATCAGGGGGGTTGCATATGATTGCACACACATGTGTCAAGTCTGCAGTGGTATGGAGGGCTACAGTCAGGTCCGAATTCTGAACTAGATCTCAGTCACATTAGCTGTAAACCTGCAGCTTCACAGATTGAAGGCAAAATGCAAAAGACTGGGAGATAGTTTTCAGCACTTATGTCATACACCCTTGATGCTTTTGTCCTTTCAATAATCTTAATGTACTTTAAAGCACTGAAATGTACTAAATCTCTTCAGAGATTTTATTTCAGGGTTTTATGAAGCAGACTAGCATCAGTAGTCCCAGAGTATACCCCTCTGAAAGCAACGTGCAGAAGTCTTCCCAAGAATATAACCATTGTGCAATAATCTGGAAGGAAAGCAATGTACCAGGTTAAATGCACCGGGTCATGTTAAAGCCTAGAAGTTGTCATATATACCTGTGAATTCTGGACAGCTAAGTAGAAAGACAGTACCAGAATCACCTCTGCCCAAGATGTTGCTGCTAATGCCTGATTGTGTAAAGTCACATAACCACAAAAGTTAAGAAAAAAATCCTAACACTTTCTAATTTTTATTATATACATGGACATCTGAATGCCTGGGTGTACTGTCGCAGGGCTTGAATCAGAACTGTATATTTATAATATTTATTTATTAAAGTAAATTAAGATGTTATAATAAAAATACATTTCTTGGTCATGAAGTACTTTATTTTATTTAGGGATTAAAGGAGTTGTTTTAGCCTATATTCTAAATAGCTACAGTATTTAGGCATTTCTCATTTCTCACTATCTACTTGTCTTAATAAAATCGTGAAATAATTGCAATAATTTCTCAAAGAAACACTTGAAAGTCATTGAATCACAAAGCAGAAGTTAAAAACACTTTGGTATTGTGAGGTAGTGAAATGGTGTAGTGGAGTCTTACGAAAGGTTAGTTTCAAATCCTAGAATAGTGGTAATAACTACCTAATTAACTGGAGCAGAATAGAAAGAGTGGGACAACAACTTTAGTTGTTTAAGTTATTTGAAAGTCAAAATGCAAAAATAAATAAATATAATCTGATTTTAGATTTTTTTTTTCACTAAGAAATGAAAGAAGATTTCTCTTTGCTGTCAATAAAGAGACAATCTGAGGATCATTCTGCACCTAGTTATATCAGGTCCCTCACTTGTGTTAGTTCTAATCTTCAAAAAAGTAATAGCAAGAGGCAAAAGACTGCTGCTGTTTCATGTTATGGGAAAAATTTCAAATTTGAGACTCAGAAGATTTTGTTGCCTAACACCCTGATTCATACAACAGAAAACCTCCACAGGCACTCTTGGTGAATGGTCCGCAATTCCTCCTAGTCCTGATTTGAAGTATGCCTAGCTTACAAGCTTTGAGTGCTGTACACAAATTTCTGAAGAGCTGAATATGGAAAGATACTCTACAGCTTAAACAAAGAAGTTTAATTAATTGTGCTCACATAGTGTAAATCTTAGGCAGCAGCTTCACCAGTCTTTTCAAATAATTTAAGAAATCAAATAAGAGGAAAAAATAAACCGTCAGAAAGATAATGTCAGAAAGATTTTAACTAACATTTTTCTTATGAAATTACTAAATATGTGTTATATTACTACATAGTTTGGAGCTTTCTGACTTCAAAGATGATACATATTCTGTGTGGTTTTGTGTTTTCTCTTGAGAAGCTCCGGCTGTCTTATACCCACCACGCAAAGCAGAACTGTTCCTACTTTGGTTCAGACTCTTTTTTTTTTTTTTTTGCTGTAGTTTTCGAACACGCTGAATACAGTGACTGCAGAGAGCAAAGTGAGCAGATTTTTAGTTCTTCTTTTCCTGACTTGAATTCCCTGGACCTAATATTTCTAGTGGAAAAATGAAAACGCAAAAGCATACACTTTTTCTTACACAAGATTTTACTTTAAGTGGGGAGTGAACCAGCGTTAACCTTTGCACTGGAGTTTTGTTTGCACTCTCTGGGGCAAGGCTGATATACCAGCACTGTGTCTCCAGAAAGGTGCCAATGGAGAGATGGAGCCTCCATCTCTTGGACTGGAGTGAGCATGTCAGAACAATGACAGTGTATGGTCTGTGGTCTCCTCCCTACTGGCATGTACCAGGAAGATTGGGCTGAGCTTAAATGCTTTTAAAATAAGCTGTCACATAACTTGGAGGGACTTCATGTACACTGGAGGACAGGACTGGCATTCCAGAAGGGCTGGGGATTTAGTCTGAAAAGAAGCAGGATGGTACCAAACATGTACTATTTTCAGACACTTTAAACAGGTAGCATCATAAGATGCTTTCATGATGTAAGACCAATGAACTGCTAAAACACCTCTGGGGAACAACTTGTTTGACAGCTCTTCTGTAGAAAAGGGCCTCTGGCTGTAGTGGATCGCAGGCTTCTTGCCAGGGGATCATGCACTGAATGTGTGCACCGAGTTGTGATGACCCAGTGCTGCACCAGACGTACAAATAGTGACCACTGGTACCACTCTGCCTTTACCAGACTTACCACAAGACTAAGTCCTCTTTCTGCTCCTCTCAATTTTGGCAAAGCCTCTGCTGGGCTGCTGCCTCAAGGTAGATGTGAATCAACCAGAAACTCTTCCTCCAGATAATGATCAGATCTGGAAAACAGGACAGGAAAGACTCAGTAAGTTGGAGGAAAACTTGAGACTAAAATATAACAGCAAATATCAAAGATAAAAAAGGCTTCTGTTGACTACAAGAGAATAATTTCTCCTTTCTGTCTGTTCTGTTGTGGTTGGGACAAGGAGTAATGGGATTGAATTGCAGCAAGAAAGGTTTTGGTTAGAGAGAAGAACAAAATGTTTCTGTCAGCAAGGCAGTGGAGCCCTGTAACAGATTTCTTCGGACTGCTACAAAATGTCCCTTGTTGAGGGAGATTCAAAGATATGCCAAACCAACATCCATCAGGATGACAAAGGTATGTATTTCTTCCTGTGCTGGAGCTTTGGACTGGAATATACCCTCTCTGAAAGACTTTTCCAGGCTTCTGAGTCTATCCAGGAGGGCAGAAATCTCCATGTGCACACATATTTGTATGGGCTTTCCGTCTGTCTCCCGTGGGAGCTGTGACACTGACAGAGACCACATCTCTGTGCACTACACAGGGCACTCATACTGGTCAGACTGGCCTTGGCCCCTCCAGCCCTTCTCCCAGACCTGTGTCTCAGTGTTGCTCTACACAAACACCTCCACTGTGGCATTTCCACTGGAATCAGAGAGCCTCGGGGCTGAACACTCAGCAGGTGAGGCCAAGGAGTTGCCCTCACTTGCTCCTTCTCTGCAGCAGATGGACAAGCCCTCTCCTGACCAACAGCATGGCCCTGGTATGCGAGATGGTGCATGACTACCAACCCATGACCCAACCTCCCCTGCAAGAAGGATGCGGTCTGAACCTTGGCTTCCTCCTCCTGCAGACAAAATTAACCCTTGGGCTCCCACCTGTTCAATGAACTCTCTAAATTGTGTCCTAGATCACCAGACCATTTTTGCACTTGGTGACTTTGATGGAATCAGATCTGGACTATGACATTGGTTATTACATACTAGTACGTTAATAGGTATTAACACCACATATGAGCTCTGAAAGTGCCTTTCTTTCTTACAATACTCTTCTATCAAGTAAACCTGTATGACTTCCCACCTGCATGAAAATAAATCTTCAAAAGGTTTCCCAAGTTCCCTTTCTATCCATAAACTAAGCACACTGCGGCAAGGGGTAGAGGTCTGGCTTTGGTGCCTGCTGTTTCTCTTCTCCCCAGGCAGCCTGGGTTCTACACCACCTAGCCTTGAAGATTTGTGGGCAAGCAGCTTATATGTCTACATAATGTATGGATCAGTGTACAGGGCCTTTCATGTAGAGTCTGTGTTGCAGGCAACAGTAGCATTCTAACGCAGGCATTCAGGAATTCTGGGTTTGCTCATGTCTGCTTCTTTGCTTATTGCCTTTATGTGATTGTGTGGGATTTTCCTTGGCAGAGAGAGCTGTGTTAGAGATGATGTATTAACAATGATGCAACTTCTTCAATCATTCAAAAAAAATCTCTGAAATTTTTGCCCTTATCTAGTATAGCACATGGTTCATTTCAGCAAGGAGCTTCTGGAAGAGGAGCTGGGAGTGTTTGTAGCTGGGTGATGACGTGTTTCCAATGGCAAGCATCCGAGCTGAGGTGTTCTTCCTCCGAATGACTGCACAGAACTGTGCCGAAGATGCCCCTTAATTCTGGCCTCACGACAAGATGCCACTTAAATACATACCTCAGTGTAATAAAATAATTGGATTTTGTCCCAAATCTGGATGAAATAATCATTTAATGGTAAAAGCGTGGTCGTTATATCAATTAAGTTTATCTGGAAAGGAAGTTTATCTGGTAAGATTGTCCAGTCCTTGCATAAATCCACATATTTCACTGTGGACATATTTCCTGGACCCAACAATTTCTTCAGTCAAGCTGCACTTCACTTCAGAAGTTAGGGCTACTTTTTCTCTTGCTTTCTGTTCTGACAACACGATTTATGCCAATATTTTTTACAATAAATAAGACAAGGCTCCAAATACCATCCACTACTCCAAACATTAAGTGGTATGAGTACAGGGGGAAATTAACCAACGAGGTGAGTAAACACACCCCAGTGACAATGCTCATGATGCTTTTGCAAAGACAAAACATGACTCTTCAGAGGACAACTGCATATCTGAGGTTAAAGAGTATTGATTTTAAAGACTCTTCTGAAACCAGGCAATGCTTACTGAAAATATGGAATGTGATACTGTAGCAAAGGTGATACAGGATCATATTCTTCAAGGCCAAGAAAAGTAGGGATAACAAAAATACGTATATTTTTAGAATAATTAATGGTCTTCATTCTTCTCTGTAACTATGATTATTTAAATAAATAAGGTAAATTAGAAATGCTTTATTTTTACTGTTAAATATTGGAAAGTGAAACACAGAAGAGAATGCAAGGGCAGAATAATAAAAAACCTTTTGGAAATCTACATACGAACACATGCAAGGTTTCTGCCGACTTCAGGTCAGCTGGTCAAAATCAGCCTTTCTACAAAGAAGCATAGAGGGAGAAGGGCATATGTTTGTGAGTACATAATCTGATCACCAACATTTTTTCATCTGAGAAATATGAAACTGAAATAAATGAGAACCTCCTGACAACAGATTCATCATATCGTATTTGCAGCATTATCAATGAAGAAGGGCTAAGAATGTTAATACATAACAGAAAGGACAAGGTAGGCAGTGAAACCTGTTTAGCGTACCAATCAGGAGCAAGTGTAATAGTTGGCTTAGTTTTAAACCCATAAATTCAGAAAAAATGAGTCATGGCAGTTTTAACAATGAACATAAAATACCCTTTCATGGTAAGAGAAAGTATTAACAATACTTGAATGCGGTAACACAGTCTATCATCTCAATTAGTAAGTTTTGCCATGTAACTCGAACTCACCTCTGGATGTACAAAGGCAGTGTCATCGGGCTGGCCGGGGGGGAGCAACAAGGGGCAGAGCCTCAGGGTTACAGGAGAGAAATGCGCTTCCAGGGAGCTACAGGTTATTCCAGCGAGGGAGTCTGAGAATCATCACCTAAATATTACATTGCATTTAAAACACAGATAGATCTTCCACCACTACACTTTGCACAAGCTCCTTACTGGTTCCGTGCTGATTTATGAGTATGGGTTAATGATAATGTCTTCTCCAAAGATGGCTGGAACCAATGGATATATTTCAGCGGATGCACTCACCTCTGGTTCAGTTTTGCTGTCCGAACTAAAGGCTCCTGTATCCCAGGAGATCCTGCTGCCTTTCTAGTCATGTCTGTTTTCGTCTCTTCCTTGAAGGGCAAAGTCTGCTCCAGTGCTGACTTGGGCTTTTGGTGGCTCAGAGATAGCAAAGGGTGGTCTGGTCAAATGCCTCCAACTGAGAGTCTAAGAGGCTGGAGGAATCACTGTTACAAGGACGTTGTGTCTGGCTGTCTTAAGAGATGCTTAGAAAAGGTATAGAAAGGCTAGACTCCAAATACGTAGATAAAGACCCATGACTTGCATGATCCCTCCTTTTGTTGACTTGTGTGTGTGGCAGGCGTACTTCCCCTCCTTTCCCCTCTCCCTTGGAAACACCAGAAACTTCTAGACTGGAGGACCACTATGGTCATGTATACGCCCCTTAGTCAACAAACATGGCCCTTGACCAATGAAAAGCCTCAGCTGAGAGAAGCTTCTAGACCACTGACCATAGATGACCACAGCTCAGATTCAACTAAGGTATAGGATTCCACCGGAGATCCCCATGGAGTTGGTCTCCTCGCAGCAGCAGGTCTGCAAAGACCCTCCTGCTTAGATCCAGACACTTGTCTAAGGAAACTTCCTCGAGAACTGAGACCCTTGCCTACTGGCGGGTGATTATACCTTTTGGGCTACCCTTGAGAGTCCTTATTTTCTGTGAGTGAGGGAATACACGTTTTGAATCACCATTCTAAAGTTTCGGGGCTCCCCTGAGTCAGAATTGGCTGTGTAGTATTTGAATTCCCAACTGGTATCCAAATCTGTCTTTTATACTGTTGTTAAGAGTGCTGAATGATTTCAGATAAACCCTATTTCTAGTTAGTTCTCTGCTAAACAATTCTGGCTAGAATAAAGGATGTTTTGAGCTTGTCACCTACCTAAATTTACCATGATAGTGTGTACGAGCTGTAGCATTGCACACAGATAGAAAACAGTAGCTTCCACAGCCTTTTGTAAGGTAAGTCGGTGTAACACAAATGCCATACCTGGGACATGAATGGGTCATAGACTAACACACCTCTCTGCACCTACCAGCACATCTGGAATGTATAAAGCTCCGTGGTTTGTGACAGCTCTTAAAAACATACCTCTTAAACTAGAAAAAGTAAAAAATTAGTAACCATTTGTTACATGTAAGGTTTAAAGAGAATGACATTATTGACTTAACCCAAAGACTTTTCACAGTAAAATGGCAAAGCATTTTGCAACATTTAATTGTACTCATTGTTCTGTCTTCTGAATTTTTTTTTTTTAAGTAAAGAAACCAATTCAAGCTCTTTTAATGTATTTATTGTGATTGATAATCAATACAAGATGACATTTTCAATGAGGTAAAAGCACTTTCCATCTGGTGGGAGGAGAGAAAATACATTGTTTGACTAAAATATATCTTGTAGTACCTCCCGTAGACATGTACCCAGTAAAACAGGAGAAGACACTTCCTAATGGAAATAAGAGCAGAACACTGGGTAGAAGTGATTTCAAGTGCACACACCTCCAGCAGACATGTTCCTGATTTATAGAATATAGACCACATCTATTAATATTGGCAAGTGCAATAAATTGTGAGGGATTTCATGCCAATTTGTTAAATGTAACATATTTTAAATAGTGCTTAATGATACTTTCATTTATGCAAGGCTGAGTGAAACGGAGATCTGTTTCTCTTTTGGGCTGTGGCAGTCACAGCAAGAGTCGGAGACAAGCATGCAAATCAACAGCAAAGAAACCACTGATGGGGTACTTTCCTGCCTGAAGATGTGAATCTGTTCATGCTTATAAGAGTCAAATTAAAGTAATTAAAGCACATTGAAGCCTGGCCACAAGCACAGCTGCACCATGAGTGTATTTTTGGGTTCTTGTTTACAGTTCAGAAATGATCCGGTGATATGCGGGAGGTCTTACTGTAATCTGAGCTAGAGGTTCCTTGGTCTGAGCCAGACTGGGCAGCATCAAAACAAAAGAGAAAAATGAATAGGATTTATTTATTTTTTTTTTTTTTTCATTTGGAGAGCTGTGGAGATACTGGCGTTGTGGAAGGAGTGCTGCTTTTCAGTATTTATGATCCAGAAATTAAGGAGAAGTTGTTAGGAATGTTTAACTTTTAAATTTATTTTTTAGTTTAAGAGATATTCGAGCAGCAGTTTGACTGTATTGGGGTAAATCTGGTGCTGGGTAGAGAGGAAATTCCAGCGTTTCAGTGTCGATATAAATGGAAACCAAAGTAGATCAGGCCTAGGTTACGGGAAACATTTTGCAATGGCCACAACCAAGAGACCATGCTTTGTTTTCATGTCAAGTACTGTTGTAGGCTATGTCTTGATGGCATTTCCAAGCAGGGCTGACAGTGGTGGATTTCTGCCAACACAGCAGTTAGAGACGACTCTTTGGTTCAATGATAAAACTGTGAAGCTGCAGTCACATCCTGTTGCCATGGAACCAGGTTTGTCCTTCTTATTTGAACACAGCTGTAGCTAGTATCTATAATGCAAATTAAATGCTATTTAGGAGGGTGTTTGGAGACTTGATTATTGTTCTAGCATTGAGATTTATTGTTTACAGATTGGTGGAGACTTTTCAATTATAGTTTTAACAATTCAATGTAACTGAGAGAAAACGTCAAGTGGAGAGTTTAGTGTTTAAAAATGTCGGAATAGAACAAGTAACGAAAGTCAGATTTACTTGGGCAAGCCTGGCTTTGCAAGTTCCCCTACTTTTCAGCTTTGCAAGTTTGTTTTCGCAGGGTGACAGTGACAGCTCACATTTTCTTCAAGGTATTTGAGGGTGCACCTCTGTGCAGCATGACTGAGCACTGGAACACATGGGTCTGGCTCTTGAGCCACAGACCTGGGCTGTTCTGGTATCATACCCGCCTTCAGAACTCTCCTCTCATCCAACTGTGGGCAAGCCATGAGACACAGCAGCCATCTCACTCACTTTTACCTATCTAGAAGGTAGCCACAGGTACCTTCTCGACTGGAGTCCAGTTTAGGGTTCAGTCTCAACTGGACACTAAAAAGAGACAGGTACCTCCATGGAGAGACTTGTGCTATCCTCAAGTAACAGTCTGAGACAGGCACCATCAAACACTCTTGGGACATCTGTTAAATGAGCCAAGTCTGGCTTACACTAGATTTTACTCTTTGAGATAGTCAAAGACCAAGCCTGAAAGTCTTGATTTTCCCGTATGAAACAAGAAGACAAATTGCTTCCTACACAAGTTAATCCACTCTTCAACACAAAGTGTCCTGCTTTTAATTTTGCAGCATCTGTCCCAAAGGGCTATCATAGCTTGGACCTCTGGGCAAGATAAGCAAGTGTGAATGCGAATAGTGAGAACAAAATTATTAGCTGAAAGTAAATCATTTGGGTGAAAGGCACAGAAAATCAGGTGGCAGCTGCCAAATCTGTGTTGGCAATGCAAGGGCTTTGCTGAGGAGCTGGAAAAAAATCCTTTTCCACTCGTGGTCACTGCATGGTGTTCAGGCGATGGACTGAGCCACATTCCCCCCACACACACTGCGGGTGCTAGTAGGAAAAGTGGGAGATGGGCTCTAGGTGTAGATGTCCAAATGATTCAGAAAGAGATCCTGCTGAGTGCTTTTCCAGCAGTCAAACCCTCTGTGCATCAGCTGAGGGTAACATGTCCTGAGGAGGTAGGAGCCAGCAAACAGACATGTAAGGAAGAAAAGCTATTATATATTCCAAAACAAACAATAAACAGAGCTTCCTACTGCAGCCAGAAAGGATAATTGAATAATAGCAGATTCCCTTCTTCCTGTGATCTGTGTTTGATTATTTAGATAAGACGAAAAAAGATGGAAATATTAAAGGAGGCCAGTTTGGATGAAAATAAATCTGCAAATCTGCTTCCTCTAGATACACTGGAGATGAAATATAGTTGCAAAATGTGTATTTTTGTGGTTCATTCCTTGCCCTCCTTGAAAATAATTTAGGAAGAAAATGTGTTGTAATTTCTAAAGCAGAAGACACAAGCGAAAGATGTTTATGAAAAATTACTGTGTTGTTTTTTTCCACAACAACCTTGGGCTGCAATCATCAACAATATCCTATAAATATTTGTTTGTTGGTTTAACATCTTCGGCTAATTTGCAGCCTTGTCTGATAGGAAAGGAGAAAGAGTCTCAGCAGTTTCTCTAGCACCATTTCCTGAGGGAACAAAACCCTTTGTTCTGTCAGGGATTATTTGTTAGCAGTTTTGAACTGCTGACTGGTGTTTACTGGCTAAAGACTTGAGAAGATGGTATTGTGGGGATGGGGTCTTGCGTGAGAGTGCAGAGGAACTTGGGCAGCGATGAGGTGGCCTAGAGGTGGGCACAGGCCTTCATGGTAACGTGTTTGCATGTGCATAGCTGTGACCAGCTTTGCCAAAATCTTTGCTCATGGGTATACCAGAGATAACACACCCACATTGTGCAAGCCAAATGCCACTGAGTTACTGCCTCCATCTCTCACGGCTGAGGTGCAGCTGTGACGATTTGACTGTTCACTGGTTTGTTTTCCAGGGTAAATTGCCGCCTTCCAAAGTAACGTGCAACTGCCCATTTCTGCTCCCTGCCTGGGTGACTGAGACTTCAAAACGAAGGGGAGAAGACACGGCCTGGCACACAGAGTGCTCTCTGTGAGTACCTACACGTGGGAGCACACACATGCACAACCTCAACAACTCTGCGTGTCCATGCAGAGAAACCCTTTGGCACGGGTATATGTGAAAGCAAACAAAAAGGCTAAATCACACTTAAGCAAAGTGCCTTTAAGTGTGGTGACAGAACTGGGAGGGACCTTATTGCGTTACTAAGTTGAGCCTCCTCAAGGTCACTGGCAGCTACTTATTAGAATTCCTTTTTTAGCCTATGAAGATCAGTTTTGAAAGGCTACATTTGTAATCCTCCACCACGCCTGCTAGAAGTGCTTTCTAGAGCCTCTTCTGTTCATACCACTTGCGATGGTCACAAATGCTCTCCAGGATTTTTCGAGTTCTGTTGAGCAGTTATTTGAAAGATAGTTACTTTACATATGTTTTATTACTTCATCAGATTGTATTTCCTCCTGTTTTTCATGCAGGACTCCCCACTGATTTTGGCTTTGCTACTTTTGTGAAGGCAACAGAATTGAGTATTTTAGGCTGGAAATAATCTTTCCGCTTTTTAGTAATTCCTTTCCACTGCAGAAGGGATTGTTCCTGTTGCTGTACTGGCTAGCAGCCATGCCAGCTATATTTTCCTCTGGAAGCAAAACCACAGAAAAGCTCTTACCTCTGCAAAGAAACTTTCTCTACTTATTTGCTAGCAGGGGAGTTGTTTTCCACTTGCTGTCAGAAATTGAAATGATTGCTTAAAATGGCTGTGATGCAAGTAGTGAATATGGCTCTCAAGAATGTCTGGAGTGAGGCTGGGGATGCTCAAGGCCTTTTGGGTGTGCTGCTTGGAAGGTGCTGCATCCCTTGTACCATCTCACATTCCTGTAAATCTAGAAACAATGCTTCTCAAACAGTACTGGTGCTGCAGACTGAATTTAGCTTAAACTCGTACGCAGATTTCATTAGTTAGTCTAGCTAAGATGATCTGTTGGTAAATATTTCAAGAACTAGATCATAGTGGAAAGAAAACTAAAGGCATATTTGACTGTATAAAGCTGCCTAATTTTCCATCATTTAATGAGTATCTTCTTTATCTCACAACTCATGTTATTCATCAAGTAATTCATGACATTATTTACTGGAAAGTAATGGCACCATTTACCAGAAAGCTAGTTTAATCTGCTACTCATTGTTTTCATCCATTATTTAAAACTAAGCTTTCATCTTTAGCATTGTGCCTTTCATGAAGCCTTGCCAGAGGAACAAGAAATCTATCTGATCAGACAGCTGTGAGGCATCTGACATAAGGGAAGGGTGATGGTATCATCACCATCACATTCAGTGATAAATGAGACCATTTCACAAAACCGCAGAGCTAGTACTGTTTGCATGAAGCCAACAGCTTACAAATGAATGAGGGAGGCTGGTGTCCTGGCTTCAAGTTCATTTGGGAAACAGTTTACTGTGTGTCAGAAAAGAGTGATAGGATGACATTCACAGACAGTGCAATAAACTCACACAAATCTGAAATTTGTCCTGGAGGGCTTGGATGTGATTGCAGGTAGGTACTGCCTTGGAGAATCTGGTTATTTGGGGAAATATCTACCTCCTTGGATGAGCCCAAGTCAATGGACCAAACTATGCACTGCCCTTCCCTGAAGCAAAGGGAAGCAGAGAAAGTAGGACAAACTACCAAATCAGCAGTGTGGCAGCTTATGTAGTCATCCAACTAAGCAGGGCCATTGGCCCCATTGCCTGAATGATTATGTACTTTGGGAAGATGAGAAGGCAGGTTTTACTTTCCACCTCTACTACAGGTAAATTCGTGAACAAAAGTTACCGTGTGGCACAACGTAAGCCTGAGCCTCAGCTGATAAATTGCCCCAGAAGCAAAGCCTGAGCAGGAGGAGAAACTGTAACACTGCGAAAGGGCTGATCCCAGCCCCACTGAAGTCAGGGAAAGGCTTTGGGATTTCCAGGCTGTGGATCCATCTCTGGGTCGGCAGATGTTCCTTGAATTATACAACAAACTTGGCAGCTGCCTCGTTAGCCCTGTTAAGAGAAAACTTCATGCCTTTCACATTTTCTGTTGTTTTAGTTCTTGTCTGAGCTAAACTAAATTTCAAGCCATTTTTATTTCAGGCAAGAGTTTCAATATTTCTGCAAATGGAGGAGTGTACCTGTCCCAGCAGTCGGGAAAACAAAAGCTTGGGTTCAGCAGCAACTGCAAAAAATCCAAAACCCAAAAGGTAAGAAAAAATTTCAGTAAATGTCAATTGAGATGTTAATACTTTGAAAGATACTAATATACAAACCCAGGATTTGGCACGTACCCGTCCTACAGACAGCTGCCACATCTACTCAGCTGCAATAAGCGTACAAAATACCTGGCTTATTCATTGCCTGTCTTATATTGGAGAAAAGATCTCAAGACTATATTGCTGATGTAAATCAGAAAATACTGGTTTAATATCAGGTACAATCATTTTAATGCAGTTGTAACCTGCAGAGCCACATCCAGCTGTGAGGTGAGGGAGAGGTTGTGGCAGCTGTATGGTCACTGCCCACTCACATCCCACAGAACGTGTATTGCAGCAAGCAGGCACAATCGGGCTGGGGAGGAGTGGGATAGTCTTATTTAGCTCTTTCCAAGCTGAAGTTAGAGATAATTTCCCTGTAATTAGAAACAGAATTAGTCCTATACCCAGACTGTGTATTTCAGCTGACTCCAAGAGTTTATGAAGACACCTGTTGTCTCAGCTGTAAAAGTCTTCTAATATTTCTTTCTGGATAAACAATAGTAATGAGATATTTAGAATGCTACAAAGTCACATTTTTTCGGGAATTGCATGCATTTATTTTTAATATTTCAATTTTTGTTACAAGCCCAAGTAAATATTGAATTAGACTATAAGTGCACACCTCAGAACTTGATATTTTAGTTTTCATTGGAAAATACAAAATCATTATTTTTACAACTGACCAGAGAGATAGAGTATGATTATTACTGTTCAGGGAGTGTTTTTTGTAATGTAGATTTCCTTACTGAAATCACTGTAGCTATTTTTTGGATGCATTTTCAGACTTTTAATTGAAGCAGAGGTGGATTCTGGTTACCTTTGTGTGGTATAAAGCACGTGTAATATAAACAATATATACACACAACACATCGTAGGATGTGTGAAAATTTTAGAGCACTTTTAATTTTTTTGAACTAGGTTGACCATGTGAACTGCATGGATGACTAAGGGCTGTTCGTGCTTTGCACTGCACATACTACAAGAAGATTTAATTAAAATGTTTGCTTCATCTATTCCAGTTTACACTTTCAAATTTTATGTGCAAATACAATCCAGTTGAACAGTTCCAAATTAAAGAATAAGTCAAGATGGCGTATACATCCATCAGGACATATGCTTTGAAATAACATAAGCCTCTTAAAAAGTGTTGTTTTAATTAAACAGTCATCCTTCCTGGGTTTGGACTCATTCACTGAGTGGTTAATGCTTTAGTGCCTTTCTCTATGTAGAAATACAATTTTGTCTACACATATATTAACAAATATTGCTCTGCTGTGTCATAATTTTCCAGATCATCAGGACAATTTTCCTATCCTGTGGGTGACAGAACACGACTGCTACTGCATCAGTGTGGGATGCCAGTGCACAGAGACTCTAAGTTATCTCTGGAGACAGAGGCAATCAGGGCCAATTCAGACTACCTTGATAAGACTCCTGCTCTGACTCACCCTCTGAATAGCTTACTTTGAATAACCTTAGACCCAGGAAATAAAAGACAAATCCACAAAGGTAAGAGACATCTCTCCGTGAGCAAAAGATCTTGTGCAATCCAAACACATTGCGTCTTACGGTGGCAAATGTGTCAACCAATGCAGCAAACAAAGAAGACCAATAAAGACTGATAAAGATCAATAAAGATCAACAGATCCTAAAGATCAAAGAAAAACATCGTGAAATCCTCTAAAGTGAAGTTCACTTTTAGAATTCTGCCAGAGTTTTGGATACAGCCACCTGCACCGAGTTTGGGACTAGAAAGTGGCAATACCTTGACATTTTTGATCAGGTACTCAAGTACAGGAGGCCAGTGGTGTGATTCGCCTCTTTGAAATATGAGGCTGTTTACCTAGGGCAGGAATTACCCCTTTTGCCATGGCTGGTGATTCCGGCAAGCAAGTATTTTCAAACCAAAATCTACATGTGACTGAAAGCAGTGACTGCCAGAAGAATTGGGATGGTTCCGACTGCATGTGTGCCTGAGACTTCAGAGATGCCTTCTCTGGAGCTTTTAGTCCAACCAGCTGCTTGCTTGAGTACAGCTACTTGAAAGCAATTCACATTAATTCTGTTTGAGGAGCACGCATTATCCCTGGTGCTAGGCAGAATAACACGTTCCTTACAGTCCTCCAGGACGTGGATCCAAGTGGAAATTGGCTCGACATTCCCTCAGATCACATAATGAATTATGTTTTGAAACTGTATTTAGAACCAAGCAAAACTACTCTGAGGGTGGGAGTACTTACAGACTCGTACTATAATATATTAATTACATTCATTTGTCATCACTTGAACCTAAATACCCTTGGACTTCATTAAAGTTGCCAGAATCCCATTCCCCTCCCACAGCTGAATGTCCAGAAATAATCTGTTTAAAGGAAAATTAAGTGAGAGACTTTTGGAGTCCCACAAGATCCCAGGGCAATAAAGGCAAAGAGGGGGAGACTGCAGTAGGACTTGGATGCAAGAAATGGCTGCAAGGCTGCAGAAGTAGGAGCAGCGGAGTTAGTGCTTGGGTGCACTGTTAGTGCCTTCAGGAGAGCAGTGGCAGTCAGTGCCATGAGGCCATCAGTGCTGAACTCCTGCCTGGCACCACGCATGGGACAACAGGTTCTTGCAATGCTAAAACTGCTGCACAAAGCACACACACAAGATTCTTCACCAGCTTTTATTCAAGTCATTCACCCACAGACACATTGTCTACGTCAATTCTTTCTCCGATCCTGGTATTTTCCAGTTTCGGCCCTGCAAAAGTGTCCAATACTAGGCTAACTTTTGTATGTAGCACTGGGGAACCTATCCTGCCATTGCCCGAACAAGTGCAGAGAAGTGCCCACCAGACACATCAGGGAATGAAATGCGGGCAAACTACTGCTTTGCCACAGATTTATTTGGAAACTCTCTGCCCATGTTGGTGCGAAAGGGTTGGGGGTGCAAACAAAGGATCCGGCTGTGTGCATGTACATTTGTTTTTCTCTCCTCACTCCTATCCCTGGCGCTGAAACCCAGCACGCTGCTGGCAGAACCTTGCACAGGCTGGTTTGGGTGGGAGTTTGTCTCATTCCCAATGACATCGCCCTCCTCTTGCAGGCCACCTTGCTCTCCAACACCTCCAGAATGATTCCCAGGGCAGATCCCTTCTCATGCCTCTGAGACTGCAGCCTGGCAAACTCATGTTCATCCCTAAGTCCAAGGGTGTAACACCTGCCAAATCTTCTAAGCAGTATTTATGGCTTTAGCATTGGCCTCAGGCACAAAGATGGAGCTGGAAGGACAACCTCCTGAAGTCCTGTGGGTTTTCTGCAGGAGTTCAGCAAGGCTTTGCAGAAAGGACAGCTCTGATAGGACCTTTGCACACTGCTGTTTCTTGCACACATTTGAATGTGCTGTATGTACATGAGTCTCAAGCTTACAGAGAGGCACCTTCCCAGCTTTTTCGTACCTGTCCCTCTTTGTTTGGTCGAGTATTCAGCAAAAATCTCCCGTAAATAGATCTGTTCACCATCATGTTGCTTAGCTTGTATTTTACTTATTCTATTTTCATGTTCCATATGTATAATCTTTATTGTTTTATAATGTTGTAAAAATTGGCCAGTGTAATCAGCAATACTGCATTGCATTAAGTAAAGTCTTTTTGAAACATATTGAAATATTAGTTCCATATGATAAAATCCATAAAATACAATCTAGATGCCAACGAGATTAGGAAAACGGGCCCTTTTCCACTTACCTAAATACTGGAAAGAAATAAAGTTATTAGCTTTATATCAAACTAACGATCCCTTGAGGCTCTGGTGAAGGATTTAGAAAGTGGGTAAAAATGAATAAGCAGTATATGAGATACACAGTCTCACCTCCCACCCTCTCACGCTCCTGATTACACAAACACACTCTCTGAAGAACACAGAAACCTTCTGAGGTCAAGGCACAAAAAGACACCATGAAACGCACTGGATGCATTAATAGCGCATCTGTTCCTCACAGTCCCTGCAAAGTTTGCACTGGCATCCCCAGCCTGGCGTGCCTGCAGCTTCAGGAGCTGCTCAGCTACACAGTTTCTGAAATTTCAAATATTCACCAAGGAGAGGGGTTGGAGGCAATGTGTAGGGGAAGAGCGGCAAGAAAAAAAACCCCAACTTATTCCTAATGCAAATCGTCCTGGTGAGATGAAATGCACCTGTCCAAAACAGGCCTAGAAGGCACAAGTATTGTGCGACACTCTCATTGCTCTCGATCCTCCCATGGGGGCAGGGGAAGAACAGGTTAATGCCTCCCGCACATCCAGACCAAGCAGCAGATCTGGCTGGAAAGATTAAAAAGCATATGAGATACAGTGACAAAGCACCCTGCTCATTGACACATTCCTGCACCTCCCAAGGTGGCATAATGAACCCTACTAACCAGACTTCTTAATTTCCCTCCCTCCTGGGCAAACACTTCTCTTAGCCATTACATAAGCACACAATAAGATAAATAATTGAGGATTTTCTTTATGAATTATGATTGCTGAGTATTTCAGCTCTGGAACTCAAGGACCTTTATGCATCTCCCCTCTGAAGGAGCCAAAACTGATATTTTTCTAAAAAATGTCGAAGCTGGCTTGGCCAGCAAGAGAATTCCACTGTTGGTTTTGTTGAAAAAAGTGAGATATTAATAGGCTTGGGTTTATAAATATAGAACTGTACAAGCAGCTTCCTCCTAGTGGAAGAGTGAGACTGAGAAAATTCAGCTGGTGGACAAAAGTTTTAAAAGGGAAGGCAGGGTAAAATTTTGACTACTTGCAGCAGAGATTTGTTGAGAAATGTAAATTTCAGGAAACCGTTTTTTAGAATGAAAATTTTTTTCACTTCATTCAAAATAAATGACGCAGAAGAGAAATCGATCCTAGCCCCATCTCTCCAAGCTGTCTTGGCTCTCCCACAATGGCAGGAATAAAATCTGGTTTTGTCCTGAGTCTGCAGAAATGAGTCAGTGCATTCAAGGAATAGCTCTGATGAGGAAGCCTGGACCAGTTTTACATTGTTACTTCTTAAGACAGAATTGATGGTTACTCAAAAGTCACTATTATTCAGATATTGAGTAACTGAGATTATCGGTTTGTCTTGAAAGAAAATTCAGTTAGGAGGAACTAAATGCCATTCTTTCCATTCTGGGCTGTTTAGAGCAAATTGTGCAGTGTAAATGTCGCATCTTCGAGAGATTCTCAGGTTCTAGAATGCATTCAGGACCAGCTTCAATATTGACTTATAGGCTGACTTTTAAGAAGTGTAAATACATATCAAATAGATTTCAAGTCCCTCCATTTTAGCAAACATCATTTCCTTTTAGATGAGAAATATAATTAGTGTTGCTAGCCCAGCTCGGCTCTCAAAATAGAATACGAGCTGCATATAGATAATTCCATGAAAACACTAGTGGAAATTCAAATACTTATCTAATCTTTACGTCTGGTAACCTACACTACATTACTGATTGTTGGTACCAGTGAAGCATAGTATAGCTTTTACTTCCAAAGGAAATTAAGCCAAGAAAAAGAGTGCCATTTAGTTCAGACGAAAGATGTTCATACATTTTTATACTTTAAATTACTCCATTTGAGAGCTTGGAAAATTAAAAGGGCACTCAGCCAAAAATAGCTCAGTGTAATTCTACTGAATGCAGGCTAAATAAGGATCAGCCTTATCTAACTTCTCAGAGGTACATTAACCAGAGACACTGTATAGAGTTCCAAAACTATCATATACCTAAAAGGGATTAGGGGATAACTGAAGTGAAGAAAACCAATTTATTCATAATGTGAAACAAGAGGTCATAGAAACTAGAGCAAGATAGTTCCAAGAGAGAGAGCAAGAGCAAAACAAGAGCAGAGTCCATTTATTTAAAGAGGGATGAAATAGCTTTATGTTGAATCACTGGACAAAACGCTCTGGTTTAAGCTGAAACTATCTCCAGGTGTATAATTTACATAGGGAAAGCAAATTCTAATATTCTGGTTTTAGTAAGGGGGAAACAAACAAACAAACGAACAAATAAACAAAACCACAAACCACCAAAACCCACCTCTAACCCATTTCCTTACAGCTAATAACCTGCCAAGAGGGGGAGCCAGACATCAGAGGTTCGTGTGTTTGGTCCCCCAGAGCAAGGCTGGAGAACTCAGCTGGGACTGGCGCCCAGCAGGTCGCCCTCCCACCTGCCCATTTCATTCCCACCCCCATGTCCCTTAATTGTTCTCCTTCCTTTTACCTGCAATCTCAGCCCCTGTATGAGCTGATCATTTGCCATCACTTCCCACAGGCTTCATAACTTTACTGATTCTTTTATTAGAGTTTCCTCTTCTGGACAGATGACAACAATTTTGTTGAGCCGTGTAAAATTCAGCTCTTGCATGCGTGAGTTTTTCCATGAAAAACAGCAGTTTACTTAATGCTTTTGTGCCTACTGATTCAAGGTTCAATTTCCACCTGGAGAAAATGGTTACTTTGATATTGACAATGACGACATACTACTGTTCTTATCTTTTCTCTGTGAAAGCCATTCCTGCTCCTAAAGGAGCAAGATTTCCCTTACTTGGGCTTTTAGGCTGACCCACCCCCAGAAGAGAAAATGATCTGGTTTAACTCATAAAGAAATAATTAGGGAGCCATTTGCTGAATACCAACAAAATAGGAAAGCAAGGGAAGTGCAACAAGCATCACATTTCTTGACGCATATGCAGCACACTGCTAAGTTTTTCTTTATGAAAGGTCAAATATCAAAAGGTAAAAGGATATTCTGCAGCCAAAAATGTTTGTTTTACAGACAAAAAAGGGTCAAAATGAAGATTCAGAAACACTTTTATGAGGTGTTACTCTACAAAATATGACTCTCAAGTATTGATGATGGTTTATGTAGAAACAGTATGAAGTCACTAGGGTTACCTCTGAACCCTTTCTCCAGTGTTTTCCCCCATCTCTCTACCACTGTGTGTTCACAAAATGCTCAGAAAATTTATAAAACAGCAGTTCTGTAAACTCAAAAAATTCGAAAATGGTTTCTACATTTTTCTCATGTATCAAGAAAATAAATCACAAATTTCTAGTAATCAGAAATACAGAAAGAGTTGCACATGTAACAGTGATTTGATTTAGAAAAAAAAGAAGAGTAAGTAAGTTTTAAAAGCAGACACACTTTTATTATTTAGTTTGATCTATGTACGCATGTCTGAGAATTTCGAAGTATCATTTCTGAAAATAACAAAACCCTGGATACAAAAAGGTGTATCCCTTATTAAGAAGCTTTCAAATAAAGACTTGAAGAGTAGAAAACTCTATCATGTGCCTAGGTCAGTGTTAGCAGTTCCTTATGATTCCTTTTTTTTTAAAAAAGTCACTTTTTTGATAGTTAAGTGTGTCTAGAGTCAGTTTCCAGCAAATGGATTATTTGGTATGAAAAATCACGTTGCCACTGGGCAATTACAAACCATGTAGGTTCTATGTTTAATCATGCCATGGTCACATTTGATCTTCTGTCTACAGCTTATATGCAATCATTTACCATTTACCTGATCCTTATTTGTTTTTTCAGTGTATCAGTGAAATACCATTGGTTATCCTTCAACATCAGGTAACATAAAGTACGAACTATGAAGAGGAACAAGTTTTTCTCCTTGGAAAGAATGTGAGATCTCTTCTGAACAGAATAGGAGGTTTGCCACTGATTTCAACGAGGCAGTATTTAAATCCATGGTTTTTTATGCATAAGCTCAGGAGAGCAAGACTGGGCTGCAGATGACAGCTCTACGAGTAAGGCCGGGCAAACATTTGCTGGGATCAAACGGTTACAGAATTTTGCAAACAGTAGCAAATGCCATAACTTTGCATTGCTTCTTATCGAAAGCCTTGGTGGTCTTTGTTAACAGAATGCAACCGAGTCACAGCAGTGAAGAAATAACTTTAGTTTTTGGTGACTCCAAGTCCAACAGAAGACTAGTGAAGTAAGTGTGAAAGCAACTGCAACCCTTTGGGACTATGGTGCTATGATACATCCAAAAGGCTTAGGAAGCACTTGGGATCTTGATGCCAAAGATGATACAAGCAAGCTTTGCTTGCTAAGTCATCTGAACACAAGATAGGTAGACCTGATTGGCTTCCCATGGTTCTTCAACATATGACTAGAATTGTTCACAGTGCTGTCAAAAAACCCTGAATTTTTAATTAGACAGTGGAATATATTAGGAAGAAGTTACTTCTCTTGGAACAGTGATAGCCAGTAATAATGAATATGCAATTACCCAAGATTTTTCCTGTGCCAAATCTGCCTTCTCTTGGTTCAAGCCATCTGGGTAACTTGAGATCACTGCAACATCCTCAATGTGTTTTACTAGATCACGAAACCTAACTTCTCCATTAATTGTAATTTTCATAAAAATGAAACAGAAATAATGCTCTTCCTGAAATGTTTTCTGATTCTTTCTAGGCCAAAGGGACCGGAACCGAGTTGGGTGAATAATGCCCGTTTGGCCTAGAGAGTGATATAGGCAATCAAGGAGAAGAGGAAATGAGCAGAAATCATGGAGCCAGCTCCTGCCAAACCAAAGTGAAGCACACAGCAGGGAGGTGGACAGGAGTTGACAAAGTTAATTGAAAAGAAAAAACAGTCATCTGAGATTAACTTTAAATGGCTACCTTGACTTCAAAGAAAAAAGTTCTAGTTCTTTTTGAAATTGCAAAACCTGTTTTTAAAATCCTATAAAACCTTCTTTAAAGGTGACATTTCAAATAGAAAATATTGTTCTGAACCCAAATGTTTTTCACAAATATCACAACCAAATAAAGCATTGTGATGTTCTCAAACCCACTCTTCTATTATTTTTTTTTTTATCCAACAGGAACCACTCACAAACAAATTCACAAATAGCCAAATACCTTCCTAATTTACTTTTTGTCAAAAAATTGTTCTTCCCCCCCGCTCCACAGAGGGAAAGCAAGTGACAGTGAAAAACCTGCTTTTGCTGTTCCAGGGCCTGTGAAAGAGAGGTCTTTTCTCACTCTGTATAAATAGGCTTTGACCTCTCCTGAGAGGCTGGACTTTGCAGGGGTTCATTAGTTTATTGGTTGTGATCAGACTTCTGGCTGATTAGCATTTGGACTCAACTCGCTGTCACCACTCACTAGCTACATCATTTACAGTTCAGATGTACGATAAGCCAAGAATATTCTTTCCTGGCACTCCTGAATTTACACAGGGTTTTCTGTTCAGGGGAATAAAGTTCCTTCCTCCTTTGGCATCAGATCTCGTATGGAGCAGCTGCTTTGACAGAAACAGCCTCCCAGGTGACAGAGCAGGAGAGCGGTTGAGAATTCCAGGATGAGAAGAGGAGGGAACATCAACCATGGCCATGTAGCATCACCGTGTCGGGGGATGGAGAAGACCTGCTGGTCCATCAAATCCAGCCCTTCACAAGGGCAAGACAAAGTTGTGTGCGCAGCGCCTTGTCACGTCTCATGTCCCATCCTACAGCTCTAAGCAGAAAAGAGCCCTATTTTGCATGCCTGGCTGCATGCAGCTGTATTCCCCTCTTCATACACCCGTGATAAAGCCGCATGTATTATACACATCTGGGACCAGATGGAAACAAAGACGCTCCAGCCTCACCGGCTTGGCTTCCAGCATCTGATGAGAGATCAAGGGTCTCAGATGCAGAGGTAAGTGGAAGGAACTGATGAGAAAAGGAGGGAAACATGCAGAAACAGCTCCTTGCTATGCACATCTCCATTTGAAATGTCAGGTTGGATTTCAATCTCTAATATTTTTCTGTGTCTTCGGTTTGAAATTGTCTTTGTAGAGGAGTATATGATAGTTCTTAAAACATACCCCAGATCAGAAACAACTATGTTTCAGGTACACAACCTCCTTCTCAGATATCATTATATTAAATAAGTACTCCAAGAAAGTATAGAAAGGTGTTCAGACAACTGGCCTATCTGATGAACTGTGCAAAGGGAAGGGCTGTCCTCTACTCTCAGCCGAAGGAGAGGAAAGAGGGGTAGGACAGAGAAGGAAAAGCCTACTCCATACCAGTGGGAAAGGCTCTGCTTTACAGACTTGTTCTTATGGCACTTGTGTGTCAGGATAACATGTACTGCTGCTGAAGTGAAGAAATTTTTGACAGGTAGGCTGCAGGCTATGCCTGTGAAAGTGTGGTATCATGTATCTGTTCAGCACCGCAGTTAACACCGACCGCGACAAAGACAGACCAAACCCTTGGCATCCAGGTGAGCTGAGGCATCCCCTCCCCTTTTAAACTGGCAAACAGATCAGGTACCAGCACAGACCTACACGAAAAATTCTCTCTTCCACTCTTCAGTCACATCATGAAGTTCTGTTTTGGCATCTAATGGAGCCAGAGCTCAGGCACTCCTCTGCCTCCACCTTGGCTCTGAGTTATCCGTCACCAGGACTGCTCAGGAATTTTTATGGAATAGCTGGAAATCTCCAGTGTCAGAAGGGCGATGGGGAAAGAAAAGTGGTAAATTGGATGTGATGAACTGGCAGTCATCACGAAGGATGACAATCTGTAAAAGCTAGTTGTTTTTCACTATTAAAGAAGTTTCACTGGATGGGGACATTTTCAGTAGAGTCAAAGTCTGAAAACTAGAGTCTCACCACCTTTGAAATGGAAAAAGTAATGTTCTGTAGGTCTCTCGGTCTTCCTTGTCCTCAGGTTTCCATGGCTGTATGCATTCATAGTATCTGTCTCACAGCCAGCCATACACAGACTCATGGCAATGCTTAGGACTGGTTGAACCACAAAGGAGGTGCTGGGCGCTAAAGAAGCCTGGATGCCAACCTGGGGGAGATTGACTTGCTGTTCTGGCATCTCCATAGCTGCAAACCCTGTAAAAATACGTCAGGGGGGCAAAGATGAAAGCAACAGATCACAATTCAGTACAAGAGAGTTGTTGGTGGTCCCTGTGGTCCTTGTGGTCTCTGCCCACATGAAGCTGAAAATGGCTTTTAGCAGGGGTTTTATTTTCTTAATGCAAGGAGGACTACAGCTGAAAGCCACTACATTTAATTTTAACATTGAGGGTAGAGTCTCCATATTGCAGTGATTACTAGCAGGAACTTCAGAAACAGTGGTGTATAAGCCAAAGGGGACATGCAGATTAGGTCTAAAGAGGCTGCAAGTATTGCAGGTCAGCACTAAGTAGTGGAATTTGCTTCTTTTTTTTTCTTTCTTTTTTTTTTTTAATGCATTTCCTCTCTGGTTAGTTTCTGCAATGCAAACAAAATCTCTCAGGATTTAGGCTCTCTGATTCTTTGGATTTTGGCTCATGAAGTCTTTTGCCCTCCTTGACTGATCTAAATTGGATTATATACAATACACAATCCAAAGTGGGAAGCAATGTCAACCACATTGATGTTTTGGTTTTGCTTGTTTAAAAATTGCATTTCCATTCTCAGGGTTCAGTTTACAGTCCTCTCTCACGCAAATTCCCACTTGTCTCCAGGGAACCATGTCAAAGTGAGGGTGGCACTCGAGAAAACTTGTACGACTGGGCCTTTAGTTGCTTAGGTTTCTTGAGGAAAGAGGACAAAATCCTAAATATTTAGCAGAAAAATGTTTCTTTTTTTTTCTCTTTTGTACAAGAAAAATAGACCTAGAGAAGTGTATCAGTCAAAGTAAATTTCACTGCTGATTTTTTAAGCCAGAGCCAAACCCCAAGGAATTTGTCCAAAGGAAAGAAAAACAGACTAAAGACAGACACAGGACCAGATTCAGATATCATTCTTCCATCTGTTAGTTCATACTTTGAATTAAAATTGTTGTTATTGAATTTTTTTTTGTAAGGCAGCCAACAATGGTAAGAGGAATAGGCATGGTACCATGTCTATAAGTTTCCCTTGAAATAGATTCAGATTTTGAAAATACGTCGATTTCTGAAGTTGTAATAGTGGAACACATACAGTCTCAGCCGATACAGTTTTGGGGTAGTAGTGATTGTCATTGATCCGTCTGTCTCAACAGAATATTTTTTCCAGTATTTTGAGGCTTCATGCAAGAAAGAAAAATACGTATTTGCCTCTAAATTGGGAAGACATGGATTTAATGGATAGACTGTTGGGCGGATAAGGAATTGGCTGGATGGTCTCTTTCAAAGACTTACAGTTCAACAGCTCAATGTCCAAATGGAGATTGGTTACAAATGATGTTCCTCAGGGGTCTGTGCTGCGACCAATATTATTTAATATCTTCATCAATGACATAGACAGTGGGATTGAGTGCACCCTCAGCAAGCTTGCTGGTGACACCAAGCTGAGTGGTGCAGTTGATACATTTGAGGGATAGGATGCCATCCAGAGGGATCTTGACAGGCTTGAGAAGTGGGTACATGTGAACCTCATGAGGTTCAACAAGGCCAAGTACAAGGTCCTGCAGCTGGGTTGGGGCAACGCCCAGTACCAATGCAGGCAGGTGGATGATGGGATTGAGAGCAGCCCTGCAGAGGAGAATTTGGGTGTACTGGTGGATGAAAGACTGGACATGAGCCAGCAATGTGTACTTGCAGCCCAGAAAGCCAATTGTATCTTGAGCTGCATCAAAAGCAGTGAGACCAGCACTGCTTATGCAGCAGTGCCCTACTGTTTAGGGCATTTTCTGCAAAAATGAGGGAAAAGCACGCTATAAACCACGCCAAAACTGCTTATGTGAAACAAAACACGGACTGCATGCCTCAGTAGTGGTGTGGCATGGCCCAGGTGTGGCATTGACAGGAGAAAGGCACCCCTGCCAGCTCCAAAACAAAGGTTGTAACACCTTCCTGCAGGAAACCCAGGATGGCAGCTAATCCCTCCTTACAGCTGCATGAAAGTGCCAGATTTGTAACACACCGCCCTTCGTGTTTCCTCTTGGCCAAATCCTGGCAGTGATTTGCTGATATTTTAAAGCTGTTCCCTAAGCAGTGGTCCTGGATCACACTGTGTGGCAGGCAGCTGTACACAGATCCAGAGGGGCTGCATTTCATGCTGCAAGTCAACGATACGAACCATCAGAAAGAAGTCAGCAGCAGTATTAGTTGAATCGCCAAAAACTGATGGAATCTTCAAACATCTGATCCTCTAAACTCACCAACACTGCCAGTTAAGGTATTAGGCTTAACGGACTGATCATGAGACTTAACACTAACACTGCTGTAGGCTTTTTTGTCTTGACAACTAATATGCTTGAAAATCACTGTGCTCGAATTGAAAATGTTAGTGCATAAGCGATCTGGTGGACAACAGACTCTGTCCCACCACAACTGATCTCTACAGATATAAGTTTAAACAGATTTAACCTTCCTTTTAAAATGCTTTGCCTAAAGTTATAAAACCATACTGTGCTTACCCCATTATTAGCTGTAAGGATTCTGTTTCAGTGTATAACCACCATAAGCTATGTACACTCATGTGAAGCGTTCCCTGCAGGCATTGTTGGGAGATTAGTCACTTTCATGGACAATTGTTTTATAAGCCCAAATGTCAAATATTGGTCTTGGATTTTTCTAACAAATTCAGAAAATCACAAATCTTTGTCAAGTTATGGTTTGTACTAAATCTGAAGTGGTTTAATCAAGAGATCTTCGCAGACTCAGCCACAAGCCACTTCAGGCCACAGTTCTGGAGCTGGAGCTGTGGTTGTGGTCAATGTGAAATGGAGCCCCATTGGTATCAATTAAACTGAAGTTGCCACAGGCAGGCATATGCTCAGAGAAAGCGGAAGAGGAGAAAACTGGCTGAGCAGGCCTCTGTTGCTCTCAGGGACTCCCCAGCTATAACAAGTGGGGCAGCAAGCAACTCCCTCTCTCTGCTTTTTTGAAAGGAAGTCAGATGGACAATCTCCTTCAAGGTATGTACACAGCTAATTCAAGAAGCATAGAACAGTTTGGGTTGGAAGGGACCTTCACAGGTCATCTAGTCCAACCTCCCTGCAATGAGCAGGGACATCTCTAACTAGATCAGGTTGCTCAGAGCCCCATCCAGCACGGTCTTGATTTTCTTCAAGGATGGGGCATCTACCACCTCTCTGGGCAACCTGTACCAGTGTCTCACCACCCTCATTGTGAAAAACTTCCTCCCTATATCTAGTCTGAATCTCCCCTATTTTAGTTTAAAAGCATTACACCTTGTCTTCCTGTAATAGGCCCTGCTAAAAAGTCTGGCCCCATCTTTTTTATAAGTCACCTTTAAGTATTGAAAGGCCACAATAAGGTTTCTGCAGAGCCTTCTCTTCTTCAGCCTGAACAACCCCAACTCTCTCAGCCTGTCCTCATAGGAGGGGTGTTCCAGCCCTCTGATCATTTTTGTGGCCTCCTCTGGCCTCTCTCCAACAGGTCCACATCTTTCCTGCAGTGAGGGATCCAGAGCTGGATGCAAGACTCCAGGTGAGGTCTCATCAGAGCAGAGGGGCAGAATCACCTCCCTTGACCTGCTGGTCACACTGCTTATGATGCAGCTCAAGATACAAGGACCCCAAATTCCTCCTCTGCAGGGCTGCTCTCAATCCCCCTCAATACCAGGGGTTGCCTCGACCCAGGCACAGGACCTTGCACTTGGCCTTATTGAACCTCCTGAGGTTCGCATAGGCCCACTTCTCAAGCCTGTCCAGGTCCCTCTGGATGACATCCTGTCCCCCAGACATGTCAGCTGCACCACTCAGTTTGGTGTCATCCACAAACTTACTGAGGGTGCACTCAATCCCACTGTCTATGTTGTTAATGAAGATATTAAACACTACTGACCCCAGTACAGACTCCTGAGGGACACCACTTGTAACTGGTGTTCATCCGGACATTGTGCCATTGACTACTATTCTCTGGGTGTGACCATGCAGCCAGTTCCTCATCCACTGAACAGTCCACCCATCAAATCCATACTTCTCCAATTTAGAGAGAAGGATGACTTTGTAAAACAAGCTGCAGCAGAAATTCGATGGGGGCAGTCATATATTGTAAAGCTTTAGGAATGTCTTTTGGAGACCGGGCTTCGAGTTGTGCACTCTCACCCCAGCTCCTGAAAACGCAATATTCTATGCAGAAATACCAAAGGAGGAGGCGTTTTCCACAAATACCTAAGCTCCGAAATCAAGACTGGTATAAGAACCTCAACCTTTGCTTAGAGGAAACACATAGCATCAAAATGACAGAAAAAAAATAACTTAGAAAGTGAATCACCAAAGCCTACACACCAGAAAACCAAACAAAATAAACTTTTTTTTTTTTTTCAATCAGACCGGTTTCATAACTGTTTGAGTTATTTGCCTTGGCAAGGCTGTGATGCTGTTTACCCATGAGTGTGTAGCTCCTCAGCAAATCTGCAGACTTCCAGCTAGGGATATATCCTGTGGACATCAGCAAGACCATGCTGGTGCTGAGGATCCATGGACCAGATCCCTGGTTGTTGGAGGAGGTGAATCAGCCAGAACTGCTGCAGCCAACTATGCAAGGGCTCCCCGAGATGAAGAGGTGCACCGAGCCCAGCCTCATCCAAAAGCACAAATGTTGGAGACTGGTTTTCATCTCTCACTTGTGATTCAGTCCTGGATGTCACCATCCCATGAGGCCTCTGAGGGGTGTGCTAGATCTTTCGGGACTCTCTGCCATATGGAGATTTTGATCCATGGCTCCCATGAACAAGAAGCCTCTTGAGATAGTTAAAAAAGATCTATTATCACTAAAGGCCAGACATGTTTGTAAATACGAAGGGAACAGGAAGGGACCTGAAATTATAATACTGAGTTTTATTTGTGCACCATAGTGGAAAAGAAGATTAAAAGGCAATCTACTCCCCTTCAAGGCCCTTTTAACAGCTCCTCAGTGGGAGCACAGCCACAAGTTCTTTGCTAGTTTACCGAGAACTTACTGCAAGTTCCCTTTCTAAGTTCATCAGAGTTTTGTTAATGTTTACTGTGTTACCACAGTGCTCTCCATGACTTACACAGCTGTCATCTTACATTTTGCTGGCTTTTCAAAGGTTTTTGTGATCTTTCTCCACTCTTAATATAGCAGTGACATTATATGCAAATGACAGTGCCATGTGTTCTGTGTATCTTTACTGTATACAACCCAGCCAACAGATGTTCTAAACCACAGTATACAACATATATTCAATTCATGCAAACGAACCCTGCAATCATTCTTTGTTTTGATTCAGAAGTTGCTAGTGTTTGAATTGTGTAATCAGTGTTTTGGAAGGATTTCTCAGCTACTAAATAGCTGATATTAGTATGGGCAAGTAGGAAATGCCTAGATTACCTTCTTAGAATAGATGGCTAACACTGACAGCATTAAAATAAAGCAGGATCAATGCCCTGTATGCCAAGTACCTTGCAGTACACATGATCAACTATTTGTGTAAGTAACTTGTATTTATATCCCGTTTCCAAAATAATGGCTAAAATTTTTTGCCCTGCAGTTATTATAGGGAGACAAGAAAAGGCATGGTATGCTAAAGAAAGGAATCTAGCCAACGAGAAAGGAAAAACAACTGCTGAATCAAGCAGAGACATTGCCTGCTCCAAAGAAAGAAACTGAAAAGTTACAGAAGGTATCTGTAATGGAGAATTTGTGACCACTTTGGACTTGTGGATGCTGTGAACTTGAAGAAGCTGCCTCTGCATGACTACTGAAGCACACCACCAGTCCCTGCTCCCAAACGTCTGTCCAGCAGATGCTGTAATTCTGGCAGAGGAAACTCCATACTTCTGCTTTGCTCCACATAGATGTGTGTATATCCCACATAGATCTGGATATGCCTGTCAGAGGATAGCCTGTCAGACTCTCTTTTTCTGGGCTGCTGACTGTTGAACTTCCCTGCACCCCCCAAGTTATCCCTTTGCTGACACCATCAAGATTCAATAGTCTAGGGCCCTGAAAGTTAGTAGAGAGAGGCATCCATGGATGGAGTGTACTGGATCCTCCTGTACAAGATCTGTTGACTGTACATGTGGTTTTGGCATTAACTTCAGTGCTGAAGTTAGTAACAGGCACGGATTTGCTGTCAAAAAGAAGAGGGCTCTCAGCCTTCCCTTGAGCCACTCCATTGACCTGCACCGGCTGGAGCATCCTCACAGGGTCTGTGCCAGGCACAGATAAGTGTCACTGCTGTGGCGTGTTGTGCGAAGCAGGGCTGGGATCCAGCTGTTGGCTGGGGGTTGGAGGAGGAGGACCTGCATCAACCCCATAATGCAGAACTTGCATGTGAGCAGGAAGAGTTTCAGCCCCTCCACCTGTGTCATGGTTGCACAGCACAAGAAAGGATTCCTTAGAAAAAGGTGTATCCGATAGCGTACCCAAGGTTACCCAGTATGTACGAGCACAGGGCGGATTAACACTTCAGAAGCAGCTTTAATTCTAGTGTTTCCCAACTTTCAGGTTCTTGACATTCCAGTTTTGATACTCTTCTAAACTATTTCACCTGCAGTACAGATACAGCGAAGACACAGCTTTTATCCACATGGATGAACAGTGCTCCAGAAAGAATACAAATTTCAAAAAAGTCAAACTGAGCAGGGGAAACATCGGGGTTAATTTGACGGAAGAATCAGTCTCAGGGTAGCATGAATTCTAGCTGAATTAATAGCAATTTCGCCTTAACTTTGCCTTTGCTTTAACCTGGTAACTATAAGAATTTGATAACATATAAAAATTTGTTCATAGTCTTTGAAAATGCATTTCTTCACTTCCAATTGAATTCAATTTTATTGCTGTAAGATAAAAACTTCAACACTTAGCACCAAGCAGTATTCATTTTCCAGTAACTCAGAACACTCTCTTTGAAGGTGAGCTTGCTTTGCCAAAACTTTGAAGTCTGCCATATGTACCAATCTCGCTGCCAAATACAGTGATGCGATTACAGACACACAGTTTTGGCAAATTTTCACTAAGACTTTGTCTTGATCAGAGATGTTTAAAGCTTGCCAGAAGCATATAGCAACATGGAGGCTGCTAATGGGTTGAGCTCCTAATAGGTCGACTGGGAATTATTTGAGAATACATATTTCCAAAGCAAGAGTTGGGGTTCTTTTCATTTAACCTTAAATAGAAGAAGGCAACCCTGTCAGAGCATGCTGATCCAGCATAGCTGGGTTCTCACTTCTTTTCCTGAAGCTGGTTCTTCAGCATGCTCCCATTCCCAGTTAGCTTAGGGATGTTCTCAGCAGGCAGTCACAACAACTTGCCTGCTTTAGCAGGTAGGTTGGACTAGATGATCTCCAGAGGTCCCTTCCAACTCGAACCGTTCTGTGATGATTCTGTGATTCTGTGACAGTGACGGTGTCAAGAAGAACTGCTTGCTAGAGTCCCTCTTCACCAGGTCCCCTGTTGATGTAACAGCTTAGACACTGGCTGTGAAAACATGTTGTCCATGGTTTTGGCTGGTTTTGAGATAGAATTTGCTAATTAACCAAAATTTACCTGAATAAAATCCAGTTGGTTGGTTGCCTTCAAGCTGCTCCAGGGCAGAGGATATGTGGACTGCCCTAGGACTGATGATCCCAGTGAAAAAGAAGATGCCTTCTCTAGCCTTGGCCAGGTCTGCTCAGTTGAGCCATCCATGCCTCTGAGCCTCAGTGCCAAGGAATCCTGGTGTCTGGTAAACTCCTGCCTGTGCCAGGCCATACAGCTGAGTTTGGGGGATAACAGACTGCCTCCGTGTTCCGATCTGTAAATGAGACTGATGACACTTCTCAGAATGCAGGTTACTCAAGGTCCTCAACGCTGATGTGACCTGCTGAGATACTTACACATGTGGTTAATTCTTTTGTACTAGGTCACACTTTAATACCAATGTCAATTAAAAAAAAAAAAGCTGTTAACTAACAATTTCAATTACTCTGCATGGGTGAAAGGAGCTACATTGTGTTATTACTGTGCATATGCCTCATGTGAAATGGAGAAAACTGCTAGACTTTGTGCACAAGGCAAGTGGTTAATCCTGGTCTTCCATTTCTAGTGGCATCTTCTGTCCAGCACAAATATTTCTCTTCTCAGGCTGACTTATCCACCTCCTCTCTTAATTCCCTGAGGAAGAAGAGCCAAACTTTCTGCCATGAGGTTTGCACCTCTCCTTGGCAGTCAAACTGGGGTAGAGGAGGGCATTTCTGCCAATCTCCCCTCATTCCTGGCAGGAAAATGAGGATGGATCCTGCCATCTGAGAAGCCCTGCAAGTGCAAGCACCAGCTTTGAGCAGCAAGTCACCTAAAGTGGCCAGCACACGTGCCAGATGAATGAGGCACAGTTTGAATCACTGGCCTCGAGCCGAGTATTATTGTTCCAAAACAGGCATATATCAGCAGTGTTCAAGAAAACCGAACTCCATTCTGACCTGCTTACCTTGGAGCTAGCAGTCCTGATGTGCTGGATTATCGGAATGGCTCCTTACGGCAGCTGGAGCCTGGCAGGAATGAAAACTCAGCAGGAATTGCAGGTGCCTGTGCAGAGCTGGGCCAGTTCACAGCAGCCCTGCAGAGCTGCCAGTGCAGCAAGGGCTGGCTCTATTAGGAATCGTCACTAATGCAATATATTTTGCGGTCTCTCTCTCCAGATCTTAAGAGGATAAAGGAAAAGCACAGGACACAGGAAAATATTACCTTTACTGTGTTGGCTGGTTGTTTATTTCCAACTAACAGTAATAAAACTTTTCTGTATTTTTCCATTGCTACAATTTAAAAAGCTTGGACAGTTCTTGGACCAGGTATGAGAAGTCAAGGCTATTTCAGTCTTAGGTGGCACAGTAGCAGCACAGTCCTGGACTTGCCCTCCTTCTCATTTACTGGACATGTGAAGTCAGTGTGAGATGCCTACTGAAGTCTTTTTTGGGGGTGCAATTCCTCTCCTTGAGTTCTGCCTTAAGTCCCTTTCTATGTGTCTGTATCCTTTTAAAGAGAGATTGCCAACAAGTGAATGGGCTTTGCTGTGATACCCAGGCCAGACAGCTTCTAGTTGGTGAGGTCCACACAAGCAGCCCTCCTGGCACAGGTATCAGTCCCTCCTGTTGTCTCCCAGGGAAGCATTGGGAGACCCAGTACTCATCAACTAAGGCAAACTCCTCCACTGTCTTGCCTTCCTCTGGGGAACTCAGGGGTACGGAGATGCTGCACAGGCTGTGAGGACCTTGCAGAGGATGCGAGGAACTGTTTCCTAGGGCTGTCTGAGCTGAGGGACTGAAGGACGAAAGGCCTCCTGACCCATACAACCTGACCAGCTGTGCCACTGATCAATTCTGCCCATGCACCTGATTTCACTTCTGCATCCTGAGAGTGAGTAGCATTCGGGTCTCGGACTGATACAGGGGTTGGACAAAGCCAAGATCTACCTGCTCCACCAGTTTAGACATGGCCTAGTTTATTTTGGGGAGTAGAAGCCAGGTGTGATACGTATAGTTTTCGAGGATAAGCAGCATGGCTAAGGATGGCATGTGAACTTCTCCCCAGACTCAGGTTTACCAATTTATACCATTTATGATGGGCACTTTTTCTGTCACAAAGCTGCAAGAAAAAGCAGCACCAGAAGCAGAAGCTGAATTTTTATCTTGCTGCTCTTCTCTTTCTCCATTTGGGTGATTTTGGGGGACTTTTTATGTCTTCGAGGAAATAAGACAGAATATAAAAAATAGGTTCCACTCTCGATAGTTAACTTTTCTCTAGGAATTCTCTTTTCAAAAGCCGTCTAAATTACTCTCAAGCCAGGAGCTTTCCCAGACATACTTTAGAGCTAAAAGGACAGGGAACAGTTCTTCCATTGAAAGCCTTATTTAGTCATTTACATGTGAATTTTTAAATTGTTTTCCTTTCTTTTTCTATAGCATTAGTAGGAAATAGTTCACAGTGCTCGCTACAGTGAAAGCAGACTGGCAATGGTTCGACACATAATCCAAGGTCATTTTTAACTGTCTGATGCTGTTTTAACCATCTGACACTCAGCTGTTCAAAATGTGCAGCAGGATCAAGCATTGTGTGGCAATGAACTCTGAAGTTTTGGGTCATACTGGGAAAATTCACGAAAGCAGATTTTTTTCAATAACAGTTCTTCATATCAGACTAGGAGAGAAGACAGGAGGGGAAGACAAGAAAAGCAGAGACCACGATCCAACTCAGGTTAGGTTGCCCGAGTCCCTCCTGTTTCCTAAAACACTATCTGAAAGTGGGAGGTAGCTGAAGACCTCCATGTTTCAGACATTACTCCACCCCTTCTCCTCCCCAACTGACTCCAGTCAGGGTGAGAGCAAGTTCAGGAGGGCTGGGAGCATTGGTGGCAACCTTCAGCAGGGTCTCTGGGACATTTCTGGGCTACTTAATCTTTGCAGAGTGGTAAGAGGGCAGATCAGAGCCTGTGCTACCATAGCACGCATTGTAACCCACCCTCCATGCTGGACTGGTATTTGGCTGTGGGGCCAACAAAACCCAAAACCTTTAATCTAAGAACGAGGCAGAGGCACTAAGCTGACACCTGAACAGCAACACAATGCAAGGCGGTTCCCAGAAGACATTTCCAAACTAGTTTTCAGTCAGCTGAGCCTCAAAAAATGCTGTGTTTTTCTTTCTGTACGTCCAGTCATTTAAAATATTATAATAGGAGAAAATTTTGGATTACAGCTCCTTTTGGAAGCAAATCAAACCTCTTTGCTATTTAAAAATAAATTCTGAATTGTTTCAAAGACATTAATAATATTATGTCCAGTGGAGATGTACTACACTTTTCAAGATGCCTAGTTTGTACTGACAACTGTTCAAATATATTTATGTTGTGCTATCAAAAACTCAGTAGTTTCGACTTTCAAGAGGATGTTTTTTAAACATCTTGGGTAAATGGAGAATTTGACTTTCTGCCCGGGACACCCTGAGAGCTGCTCCTCACAAAAAAAGGGTAGAAAAAAAGCAACTAATAGGATAATAAATCCCCACATTTTTCTCTAAACAAGAGTTGTTTTAGTTAAACCAGCATTCACTTCATTTATAATAGCGCCCTACGTTTCTTTAGGCTATTGTATTTAATAAAAAACTCTGGACCCATCCATCATTATGCACACTTTACTGATTTCACTTTAAACATCACTGACTAAAACTTCCATTTATCAAGCCTGTTTCGCCTCACAGTTGTGGGCTAATTTATTTTCGCTTTGAAAGATTTGGTATCTTTGCATTGCAGTGAACACAGCATTCATCAGAGATTTGCACTGTGGAGAACGATCCCTGGTGAAGTCAGTAGTGTCCATCCACCACACCTGAACACAGATTGCCATCTCTTAGGAGCCACCAAAGGTGAAGGAGGGAGCCGGGGTGGGCATGGGGCTGGAGGACAGGTGATGCTTTGTGCTGTATCATGCTGGGACAGCTAGGGACAGAGGCAGGGTATGGCTGCCAGGGGAGACAGGAATGCACAGGGAGAGACTGGGAAGTCTCACATCTGGCACACAGGGGTTGTAAGGGAGAAAACCAAAGACAGTAAGTATCACAGATTTGTAGTACATTTTTAATCTTGCCAGTCCCATGCAAAAAGAAATTCTAAATACAAAAGTAAAAGCCAGACTTGGCTGACCAGGCCAGCAAAGAAGAGGTATTTCACAGACCTCAGAGATCTTTTGGGCTCCTTCTAGACCTAAAGACACTCCACTGCTCCTATATGCATATGTGATGTCATCTGCCTCTTCTGTCTCTGCAACACGGTTTCTACAGGAGCAGACAACATAAACTCCAGTGAGAAAACACATGAAAGGAAGAAACTTCAGAAAACTTCCTCTGGGCCTTTCCATCAAAAGCAGGACCCAGGCCAGAAAGAAATCCCTGCTTTGGCAGTCCAGCAAGCAAAGCCCTGTGCTCCCTTCTCACGACCACTCTGAGGAAAAGCCAAATGATAACCAAAACCATGGTGATACTGGGGTGGATGTAGGAGCAGGAATGGGGAGTAGGCTGTACTACTAAAGTGAGTAAGGGTTAGCTTGCTGTTCCCTCGTATATTGAAGAGGTTGTGATGTACATGTTCAGCCCTTACCAATCCACCCAGCAGTGTCTACTGCGGGCTGATAAACTTCAGTAATTTTATTTGACCCAGTACTGTAAAAAAGGCTATGTTTTGCATAAAGCCAGCATTGACTGGTTTATAACTCTGCATTGCCTCAAAATGATTACTTCTCACAGGTTTTTACTCCCACAAACATTTGAATTAGATTGACCAAAACATTTAAAACGTCCTCTGAAAAACACAGGATGGCCACATATGAGAGGAAACCAGCTGAGCATTAACCAGACTCTGCAGCTCTGCTCTGCGGTTGGGTTGCTGCATGTGATGGGGAGGATGGGTGTTGCCAGAAATCTTTTGTTAAAAACAGTAATTCTTAGCAACACGAGAAGCCACTTATCAGGTTTCAAACGCACCACATTCCTCCAGAAGCTTGTTTTTCTTTTATTTTCTTTCATAAATTTCCAAGCTGCCACTTGTATACACACTGAATGTCAAAAGGTAATTGTGAATATCCTGTAAGTCCTAAGAAAATCCTGGCCAGTCTTGTAGCGCTGATGTATTCTTCTGGTTACTGGAGCGGGGATTCCCCTGCACCACCCCTGGTTCTGACAGTGCCCTGACCAAAGGCCCAGCATGACACTTAACCTTACTGTTCATCCATCCATACAGCAGTGACTCTAACACAAGCATAGCTCTCATATCTGTCCTGCAAGTCCCTAACAGATGATTTGGAAAGTATATCAGAGGTAGAAGGACAGCAGAGAACCTCGACCCAAACACCAGCTATTTTTGCAGAGTTCCAATTTTGCTTGTGCTTGGTGCAGGCCTGAGGACAGAGATGTCTTTTCTGAATCAGCATGGAAGAAGCGAAGAGGAGAATCACAGAACGGTTTGGGTTGGAAAGGACCTTTGAAAGTCATCTAGTCCAACCCCGCTGTGATGAGCAGGGACTTCCTCAACTAGATCAGGTTGCCCACAGTCCCTTCCAGCCTGACTCTCTCCAACAGGTCCATGTCTTTCCTGTGCTGAGGGCTCCAGAGCTGGACACAGGACTCCAGGTGGGGTCTCACCAGAGCAGAGTAGAGGGGTAGAATCACCTCCCTTGATTTGTTGGCCATGCTCATTTTGATGCAGCCTAGGATGCAGCTGGTTTTCTGGGCTGTGAGCACACATCACTGGCTCATGTCCAGATCTTTGATCCACCAGTACCCCCAAGTCCTTCTCAGTTGGGCTGCTCTCAATCCCTTCATCCCTCAGCCTGTATTGATACTGGGGGTTGCCCCAGCAAAGGTGCAGGACCTTGCACGTGGCCTTGTTGAACCTCATGAGGTTCCATGGGCCCACTTCTGGAGCTTGTCTAGGTCCCTCTGGATGTCATTCTGTCCCACAGGTGTGTCAATCACACCACTCAGCTCTGTGTCATCTGCAAAGCTGCTGAGGGTGCACTTGATTCCACTGTCTGTGTCATTGATTAAGATATTAAACAGTATTGGTACAAATACAGTCCCCTGAGGAACACCAGTTGTCACCGATCTCCACCTGAAGATGGGTTGTTGACCACTACCTTTTGGATGTGACCATCCAACCAATTCCTCATACACCGAACATTCTATCCATTAAACCCATAACTCTCCAATTCAAAGAGAAGGATGTTGTGGGGGACTATGTCAAAGACTTTATAGAAGTCCAGATAGATTACAATTGTAGCTCTTCTTTTGTCCATTGATGTCATGACTCCATCACAGAAGGCCACAAGGTTGGTCAGGCAGGACTTGCCCTTTGTGAAGCCATGCTGGCTGTCTTAAAACACCTTGCTGTCCTCCACGTACCTTAGCACAGCTTCTAGGAGGATCTGTTCCATGATCTTCCCAGGCACAGAGGTGAGGCTAACAGGTTGGTAGTTTCCAGGGCCCTCCTTTCTACCCTTTTAAAAAATGGGTGTGATGTTTCCCTTTTTCCAGTCTCCAGGGGCTTCACCTGACTGCCACGACTTTTCAAATATCATGAAAAGTGGCTTAGCAAGTACATCAGCCAATTCCCTCAGGACTCTGGGATGCATCTCATCAGATTCCATAGACTTATATATATTCATCTTCCTCAGGTGGTCTCAAACCTGATCTTCTCCTGCAATGAGAGGGACTTGGCTTCCACAATCCCTGCCTTGAGGTCCATCCACTCGAGAGGTGTAGGAAGAGAGTGTGCCAGTGAAGACTGTTGTGATGTTTGCCAGACATGTTCCTCAGGGGGGTACACGTTCTTTGACCTTCTTTTTGTGATTGACATACCTGTAGAAGCTCTTATTGTTATTCTTTGCATCCCTTGCAGGTCTTGACTCATTCATGACAGTCTCTTGCTGTCCTTTTCTGATTTCTTACACCTGGGCATCAAGAGCTCTTGCACTCTATGGAAAGTGCCCTTAAAGATCTGCCAGCTCTGTTCTGTTTCCTTGTCCCTGAGGGCAGCTCCAAGGCGGTCCTATTGACTAACTCCTTGAACAGATGGAAGTTGGCTTTCCTAAAATTCAGAGTCCTGACTTTACTCTTCACCCATCTCACATCCCTCAGGACTGTGAATTCCATGAGCATGTGATCACTGCAGCCCAGATTGTCTCCAGTCTTGATGTCACTGATTAGCTCACTTGCATTGGTGACCAGTATCGCATCCTCCCTGGCAGGACTGTCTATTACCTGGCTTAAGCAGCTATTCTCAATGCACTCCAGGAGTCTCCTGGATTGCCTACAGCTCACCGTGCTACTTTTCCAGCAGCTGCTGGGGTGGTTAAAGGACCCCAGCAGGACAAGGACCTGCAAGTGCAGTGCCTCCTGTAGCTGGAGTAAGAAGGCTTCATCAATAGTCTCCTCCTGATTGAGCAGCCTACAGTAGACACCAACCACAAGGTTTCCTTTGTTGCCTTGGTCTCTGATTCTTAGCCATAAACTTTCAACCTGCTTGTGGCTGTTCTTCAGAGACAGCTCTTCGCACTCCATCCCTCTCTTGATGTAGAGGGCAACCCCTCCATCCCTGCCTCCTTGCCTGTGCCTTCTAAACAGTCTGTAGCCACCAATCACCTCACTTCAGTCATGGGATTCGTCCCACCAAGTTCCAGTTATGGCAACTAGGTCATAGCTTTCTAGCAGCATGGTACCTTCCAACTCCTCCCGTTCGATGCCCATGCTGTGTGCATTGGCATAGAGGCACTTCAGATGGGCTGTTGGCTGTGTCACCACAAGAGATGCAATGTGGAGGAAGGTCAGTCTCCTTGCTCCAATGCATTGGGGTTTTAGTCATTTTTTGATGGCTCATAGAATAATAGAATTGTTTTGGTTGGAAAAGACCTTTAAGATCATTGAGTTCAATCATTAACCTAACACTGCCAAGTCCACTTCTAAACCATGTCCCTAAGAACCTCATCATGGCTGCTTTCTGATGCAGGGAGGGAAAAGGTAAACAAACTGGCTAACAAACGTCTGTCTTCAGAGGATGTTGCCCAATGCATTTATTTTTTCCACCTAGTATTTTTCCTGGGAAGTTTCCTCTGTGGAGGAAGGAAGGCACACAGCAGTCGCTGGATTTGAACAACCCAGCAGTTTGTTGTGCAGGTTGTTATGCAGCCTCTGGTTAGTAGATTGTCATAGACAGATGCACAGAACTGCAATCTGTGAGTATGGAGAAGAAAAAACAAAAGCTCTATTCCAAATAAGAGAGTCTTTTCCCCTGCTCAGTCAGCAAATGTGATATGCACAGAAATTGGTTAATACTGGATTTACTACTATTTTTCTAGTACAGGAGTAAATCCAGTACTAAGCAGTTGGGGTTATCCCAAGTATCCATATCAGTGTGTAATTGTTCGTTTTTTTCAAATCCTCCCAATTTGGTGGACTTGTGACAAGGAGATTTAAAGCTTAAAGATGCATAGAATTAAAAAGCAAATATTTAGCTGGCTTGGTTTTCAATATGATGTGGTAGCACACGACTATTGGTTTAACTTTTGGCAAGTTTCCTGGAGAATCCCTTTGCGTTTTGCTCAGTGACAAAAAAGAAACAGGGGTACAGGATTCTTCTTCTTTTTTTTTTTTTCCCCTCATCATAATTTTCTTCTCCAGCAGATCCCATTATTCTCTCTTTTTAATAATCAAACAGCCACAAACTTTTAAAATATCTCCATTTCTTCTGTTTTCATTATGCCTCTTGACTATGCCAATCAACTCGTGGAAGAAGGCGTGACCAGAAGCAAGTGTGAAATCCTACAGCCTTGGTTTAGTTACCTTCTAATACTTCAGCATTATTTTCCGTTACTTTCCTTCTGTGTCTTACGTTTTGTTTGGAGTCCCCACCTCTGCTGCTGCTAAACAGAGGTGTTCATTGAGCTGTCCACAATGGTGCTAGGTTGTTGAGTTTTTGGTGTTTTGTTTGTTTGTTGTTTTCTGTTTGTTTGTTTGCTTGCTTGCTTTGGTGGTTCTTTTTCTTTTTGATTTTTCTTCGTGGTTGCACTTTATTTATGACCTTGTCGTGGGTCTGAAAGGTTTAAAGTATTTGCCTCCAGCATGTGTTGTTCTGCCTCTGTCTGCCTTGAGTTTCATATCGCACTGAATTGGGCCGTTGGGCGTCGTGGGTTCTCCCCAAATATCAGCCAACCTATATACAACAACTGTCAGTTGCCAAGTTTATCCTTTCACATTTCCCTTTTTTCCATGGCATTAATGAGTCTGATAAATTGTATCAGGACAGTTTGGCAAAGTGGTTGAATATGTGCTTGCCTGCTGTGTGCTGAGGGATGCTTGAGTTCATGTCCGGCTCTGGGCCAATTCATACAGTGGGACTTAAAGTTAAGCACGTGCTTAAGTGTTCTGCTGAACAGAAATAGGGTGGGCCTCAACATCACAAACCCTTTTGGCTGTCCATCTTCCTGACACGTTAAAAAATCTGTTCACTTTGTTGCTTCATATGCACTGTCATAGCAGTATCTGTGTTTTAACAGTAAAACTGCTAAATTTCCATAACAACGGCTTGTACAGAAAGTCTTCAACAACCTGCTCACAGGAGATTTCATCTAATCTTTCCTTTTTTCTTATATATTTTTTTCTAATCTTTATTTTGTCAAAGAAATATAGAGCATTCAGAAAGTTCAGCACACGTTAAGCCACAAGAAGTAAACCTGAACAACTGAGAACAGAAGTTTGTTATACAAAACACTTATATTTTAAAAGCTTTTTAAACAGAGTTCATTACAGTTTCTAATGAAGGAATGGTAAAATTGATATTGGTGTTTCAACTCTAAAAAGCTGTGCACTTTTATGGTAGAACTTCTGAACCTGCCAAGGCATCCCCAGCTCTGCCAGAGCAGACTCAGTTGATAGCCACAGCCCTTTCTAAGGTAAAATAACCAAACAGATTGGAAAATTACCTCTTCAAGAGGGCTCTTTCTATGTGTCTTTACATTTTATAAAGCCCTGTAATAGCCTAACTCCAATTTCTGTTTAATACTTTGCCACTAGTGTACTTACTATCATGAAGCTCATTGATTTTTATGACTTTCTCACAGCATACCTGTTTGGAGATTTTTTTTATTTCTTAAAAGACACCAGCATGAAGGCAATGCTGTTGAGTTCCTTCTCTCAAGAACGCCTGACCCTGTGGTTCCTACACACACAAACACTCCTAGTTAGTTCCACACAGGATGCTGGTAACACCAGGCTCATCGGTGCCTGAGGTCAATAGCTCATGTAAGTCTTCTCTGCTAGATACATATTGTCTGGGTTTTACCCTGTGGTAGAATGACAGCAATGAAAGAAAATGCTTCTATGCTTTTAGCTAAATCCAATGATGAGCCTTTCGGTCAAGCCTGGGAGGACTCTAGCTGGATTTTTTAATTGTATGTCTGACTTGGTTAGTTGCACAGTCGTGACCACAAAACAGAAATGGAGATATGCTGGATACTGATTTTGTATAGGGAAATTCCTCCTGAAATCCAAAGAGTCATATCAAGGGGACCTGCTCAGAAAACAGAGATTTCTACATCTGGCAATATTGGATTTCATGTCCGCAAAGCAAAAATTATATTATGCACATAACAAAACATAAACACGTTGTAAAATGCATTCAGCCCAGATTCCAAACACATTGAACACTGCATGATTTAATGATGGATAAACTCAGAAAAATATCCCAGTGGGGGGAACTGTAGACTCCAAAATGACAGCTGCTATCATTCCAAAACAAGTAATTGTTTATAAATGAATATTTTTCATGGTAAATTATTGAATTACATGAAAATCAAATGACTGCCTGCTGCCAAATTTGTTTTCAGTTTCACAAGACAGAATGGAATGTGCTGCAGACGGTGAGTGAAATTAAAAGCTGCTGGTCTTTCCCCACAAAGGGCAGATATTTTCCCTTAGACATTCACAATATCTCATAAACCTGCAAAATAGTGGTCCTGGGGAAAGGCTATCTAGCTTGACATCCAAAATATTTTAGATATATAGGATTTCAGAAAATCTCTGCCTAATATAAGCCAGTTGTAGCGTACGTTGCTGTTTCATATTCATCTTAGGTTGATTTCTACTTCAAACCCACAGAGCCCCAGTATCTGTGAGAACCACTAGCACTTTCAAGGGACACTTTCAATATATTTTCAACCATTGCATTTCTCCTTTTTATTCTCCCTTCTTTGGATTTGAATCAGTTGAAAATAGACTTTTCTTTCTATGTTTTGGTCTTGTTTGAGTTGATACATCCTTGCCTTCCCCGCGTTTTGAACAGGGATGAAAATAACCTAAAATAGCTGTTTCTGCTGAACCACATCTTGAAGCCTTCGGTGCATTGAAGCTTCCAACATACCTAAGCTGAGTGTTCTAGGAACAAGATGGTCAAGACCAGAGAGTCCAGCTAATCTTTAGCACCATTTTCAGTCTGCAAAGTCCTTCCCTCAGCCAGCTGGTTCATGCACAGGGACCAGTTAACATGCGTGGCACAAGTTCGCTGATGGGAGTAAAATGCCATGCATAATCTGTTTTGTCCCGAAGAGCCACTGGGGCAGCTGGATGAAGTCCTGTAATTGCAGCCTTGGCATCCAATCTGAATTTCAAAAGGCAGAAGAGCTGTATCACATTTCTTTACACAGCCTCATGTAGTTTCCTGACTGATGCAGCATCTGAATCTTCATTGCATCCTACTGCCAGGTAAGCCAAGTGACAATAAAGCCATGAGCACATCTCTGATTTCCCAGCACAGAAACATAACTGGTCCCCATCCCAGAGTGGGCAATTGCAGGGGCAAAGCTTTAACAACAAGAAAGGATGCAATCATAATTCCTCTGTTAAAACCTCTCGGTTGCTCCCAGCCTGTGGCTCAGACCATCTGAACTGGAAATTATAACTTTGTGGTAAAAAATACTTGACTAACTTTTCTGCCACTTACTCTTCTAGCAACTTTCGAACCCATTGGTATTTCTGGCCACTGTAGCATCTTATAGAAACAAGCTCATTGGTTTAACTACACATTGTGTAAAGAAAAGGACACTGTTTACTTTAAACCTGGAAGCAGATGTCAATGATTACATATAAATATGTGTGTGTGATTTTATATATATACTTGTACATATACACACATACTCTCAGAGTTTGTGTATTATATGTCTTTTAAAGGTTGGCTTGTTTGTCTGTGGCATTTGTCAGAAAAATAACTGACAAATTTAATCAAATTAAGGCAGTTTTAAGAAGAAAATATTCTTTGTTGTTTCCCCCGTCTGACCTTTGCCTTCATGCACTTCCGTACACTAAACTCTAGATTCGCTTCCCTCCACTGTATTTGAAAACAGTCTAAATTACTGTGGTTTCTACAATGGACAGCAAGATGAAGAATGGAAAACCAGGTCAGATAGTAATGGGAAATTAATGGAATATCAACAAGCCTATTACAAGGAGGTCAAAAATCTCCATCTCTGACGTCTGACTGGCTGTCACAGAAGCAACAATCAAACGTTTGGAGGCTTTCAGATGTGCATGAGGGTGGATGCAGAATCCCTCTGGCTTTAAAGACCAAAAGCTGAGGTTTATCGGCCAGTTCTCTCTCTTTCCCCTTTCCCCTTTTTCTTCTTTTTTCCCTATTTTTTTTTCTATGTTAAACTGCATTGAAGATCACTTTCTAGAGCATGGTCATACCGTAAGTGAATTCTGGTGTTTTTATGTCAAACACCAGTGATACAAATCTCATCACAATTCAAGCATTCACTACTTCAATAATTTTGCTCAGTGAAAGCTTGTATGTGATGACCCTGTCTGTCAGTTGCTTCTGGATATGGCATTCAGCTTCTTTTGATGTTGTGGGGTTTTTTTATTTTTTTCTCAGAGCCATTTGGACAGATCACCTTGTAACGAGCTTCATATTTAGGCAAACGTGCTGGGTTTCACTCGTAAAGACAGTGGGCCTCAAGCAAACGGATTTCTACCAGACTCGACTGTGGTACAGGGTTGGATAAAGAGGTCTTAGTTTCTTTATCAAGAAGTGAAGCACAGAAGTGGAGTGAAGCTTTTAGTCCTCTTGATTGGTAGATAGGAGCCTCACAAACCCTAGTCAAGGTTATTCACCTTGCATTATACAAAAACAAAGAACAACCTCAGGTCCAGAAATAATTGGTCCCAAAGATAATATTAAAGAAAGTGATGACTAGAAGGAAGTCCTGTTATTAAATTGTAGCAGGCCAAGGGCTATAAAAGTTGTACATTTGGCGTTCAGATGCTTTCACCTTTGCACAACTATGCATGGTCCACTCAAACCTGTGGAATGTTAATTTGTGTCTCATCAATACTAATGGACCAGGAATTATGACATGTTTTATGTTATCATTCATTTAAAACAGATAGTTTAGATTTCAGACACAAGCTAAAGTTTATATGTATTATATTTATTACAAACAACAGTGAACACTTAAGAGCCATTATTTTAAATCTAAATGACATTGTGTTTAGTATTCATTTCCTCCAGCTCTGAAATGTGCAGCCTGTGGAGTCTGTCATCTTTCCCTGGAGTTCTCCTGGATGCGAAGTGACAACTCCTCACAAGTTACCAGAAACGGGAGAAAATGTGGAGCCCCACTGCAACGAGCTGTTTCACATGACAAGAATTTACAGTGAGCATCTGACAGAAGAAAAGCAATGGAGCTTGAGAGGGGAGTATCATGCAGTAAATTGTTAGCTATTTTCAGCATTCAGGGTGGAGAGGACGGCACTTAGAAAACACAGGAGAAAAGAGATTGAATCAGTGAGTGAGACTCAATCAAAATTGAATGGTTGCTTCTGAAAATCTTGCCAATGTCCATTTTATAGGCAATATTGCATCTGCAGACACAGCATGGGCAAGGAGCAGTGGATGGCTATGGCAGCAGAGGGAAGGGGCTGCAGTTCCTTCCCTGCTCCCACCAGCATCCATGGCTAATCTCCAGTGCTGCTGTTTCCTCAGCCTCTCCCGCGCCACGGCTGAGCACATCCAAGCACGGAGACCAAACCACCTCACCCCCATGTGCAGACAGAGAATCATTTTTGTAGCCCTTGCACAGCCACACCAGCCAGGGCCACCATCAGCCTCCACAAGCGAAGGCATGAAATGGAACATCACGTCCCCATCTTGTCCTCTTGCTGCTATCTGCCTTTCCAATAAAAGAAGATCTCAGTAAAAGCTTCCAGTTTACCTGCTCCTCTTCACTCCTTGCCAAAACCCAGCGAGGCTGTCCTCCACAGCCCATACCTTCTCCTCGAGAGCCATGGGTGCTAACAAGGCGTATTGACTACCTCCACCTCGCAAATGCCTCACCAGTGAAACCAAAACGTGTCGTTCTCAATTATTCCTGTTTTAATGACTTTTTTGAAGGAAGGCAGTAGTGGGTTGTCCCCACCGGTGTGGTGGAGCTGTTGTGCTAGACAAGTTTCAGCAGTCCTTGCCCCCTCAGTGTTCACAACATGGAGAAGTGTAAATGAACTGCAATACAATAGGTCTCAGTATGTCGCTTCAAGTCGAAATAAAAAAAGCAATTTAGAGAGTTCTCAGGTGCTTCATGTTTTCATTTTCAGCTTTCTACACAAATAAAAAGGCTTAAACTATTATTCGGTCTCCACTCAGAGTATAATTTTGACATTCGAAAATCTGATTTTGTGATCAGAAACACATGTTGAAGAGCATTTAGAAGTCAGCAAAGACTCCAAGCATGATTTTATTGGGAGTTTGGGTATGCCCTTCAGAGTAATTGGGATGTGGAATGTGGAAGTAGTTTTTACAGGAAAATAGGGATAAGGCCTCCTGTAGCCAGCCTCAGGCAACAGAGTAAAATATCAAGAAGAATTCACATTCAACTTGATAGTAAGGTTTCTGAGCATGTTAATTACATGAAGTCTCACGTCCCCAGCCCTGTTGTTTTAAACATTTTAGGGCATTAAAATTGCGTAATATAAACTTAATTTCCCCTCCTTCCAGATGCCTATACTCATTTGATTTTCCTAGCTGTTAGCTTTAAGTTTTCTATGAACAAGAAAATCTACTCTTTCAGCTGTGCTGTTGTATTTTTCACCTTCATTCTTCCTTAATACTCATCTTGGGTACTAACTGGCTCCTGTAGTTTTTAAAAATTACTTATTCTAATGGGGCAGTTTCACTGTTTATCCTCTGCTGAGGCACTGTATTCCACAGTCTGGCTTTGAAGGAAAAATTATGGGAAGGTGGTATCCATTTGGTCCTGAGGATCTGAGACTTACCTGCTAGCACAGAGGAGATTGAGGGAATGAGGTACAGCCAAAGGAAACCTCATAAATCACATCCCATCTTTCTGCTCTTTAAAGCACCGATTTAACTGGGAGTAAGTTGTTGAAATCCCTTTGGGAATGGAAGAGTGCACATCTCCTTCTGATGATGGAGGCCCGTGCAGTGGCTCAGGTGTGGACTGGGAGATGGTGACTTGCCAAGGGCGATTAGGTCAATGGGGCACAGGTATATGCATCTGCTGGCAGAAAGCCCCCATAAAAATGGGAGAACTGGAGCTGTGCTGTGGTTGTGTACCCACTGTGAAAGAGTTCTGCAGCTGGGGGGAAAGCACCAAGATCCCCTGCACTCAGCCCACTCACTCTGATGTTTCTCCAGCATGCGGACAGGGAGAATATTCTGAAGATCTGCATCTACAGGTTCAGGACTGATTTCAAGGGCAGCAGCTGAAAAGTCCTGCTACCAGTTTATGGCCAGGAAAACCTTTAATGCATGGAACAGTTTTGGAGACAAAGAATAACCTTTCACTGACAAAACCCACATCTTCTTTGTTAAGTTAAAAAATACAGTTTGGAGACTATAAGCCCATATTCTCTTCTCTCTCGGCTAGTCTAGAGTGTCTTGGTTCTCTTGCAGGAATGAGGCCATGGTAGTGATGGACTAGCCAGGATCTCCATACTGGATTTTGTTGGAATAGAGTAAATTTTCTTCATAATAGCTTGTATGGTGCTATGTTTTGGATTTGTGATAAAAACAGTAGTGATAACACAGTTATGTTTTTGTTATTGCTGAAAAGTGCCTGCACAGTATCAAGGTGTTTCTTGTTTCTCACACTGCCCTGACAGTTTATAGGCTGGGTGTCCACAAGAAGTTGGGACAGCTGACCCAAACTGACCCAAGGTATATCCTATACCATATGATGTTTTGCTCAGCAATAAAACTGAGGTAAGTGAGGCTGACCAGGGAGGCCACTGTTGCTTGGGGACTGGCTGGGCATCAGTCAGCTGATGGTGAAAAACTTCTTTCTTTTGCATCAGTCATTTTTCTTGGGTTTGGTGTTTTATTGTTTTTTTGTTGGGTTGGTTGGTTGGTTGGATTCTCCTCTCTCTCTCTTTCTTGGTTTTCTTCCTCCATTTTCTTTTTAATTATTAAACTCTCTTTATCTCAGCCCATGGGTTTTGTCACTTTTACCCTTCTGATTCTCCCCCTATCCCACTGTTGGGGGAGTGAGCAAGTATCTGTGCGGTGTTCAGCTATCTACCAGGGTTGAACTATGACAATCCCCAAACTTAGAACTATATTAATAGAAGACAGAAGCTTGACTACAAACCATGTGTTTAGTTATCTCCAATCTTCCGTTGTTACCGTTCTTCCTAGTGCAGTTTTGGCCTATGCTACCCTGTTTTAGTGAGAAAGCATTTTTCTGTACAGATGTGAGTCATTCCACATGGACTGACCTCAGATGCAGAACCAGGTTTCTGAGCTGTGTTATTTCTTTGTGTAGTTTTAGCTACAGATTTGGTCCCAGATTCATTCGCATCCCAGAGTTCTGGGATCCCAAAAACTCAGTTGTCACCTCCAGCCTGTGAATGCTTCTGGAGCTCACTTTTCCCTTAGCTCTCCAAGGACCCGAGAAAAGAAACACTGAACAGCTGAAATCAAGGGTTCCTCTCTCTTCCTAATTCTGTAATTTGTGCAGACAGCCTGGCCAAAGTTTCTTCTGAGTGTCACACATGGCCTGACATAAATCGAACTCTACGCTGAATTGTCTATCCATAACTCTTGATGGCTCTTGTGCAGGCTCAAGGCCTAAAGTGCCTATGGTGTGGCACTGATCTGTCGTAGGACGAAAGTATTTTAGAATGTTAGCCCTATACGCCTCTGCCGAGTTCATAATCTTAATTGTAAGAACAGCCCTGTTTTCTTCATTTCGAAGCCAGCCCATACTGGAAGAACTACACCAGAGTTTTCATGGGGAAAGTTCTAGGAGCTTTTCAGGCCTGTTTCAGTCGAGATGCAGATGTATTTTTCTTCTGAATGCTAATATGGGTAAGGTAGCTACATGGGAGGCCCTGTTCTTCTCCACTGAAGTCAGAGCTAAAATCTTCTGCAATATATAAGGATGCAGGTTTGATTTATGCTGTAATAGGAAAGGCTGTGAAAGCAAGGCAGTGAAGTGATCTGTCTCATTTAAGAATCAGTTCAGTAGCAAAACCCAGCCTCAGTCCCCTGGGTTTCAAAGTTTTTTAATCCCCTCCTCAAATGAGCTTAGACTTTAATGGCCAGTCTGAAAGTGGTATAGGCTCACATGAATAACTTTTTCCAAGCCTAGGTAAACTCTTCAGAGCAAACTCAGCAGCAAGAGTTCACACTTGCAGCATTCAAAATGGTACTGAGTTCAGCTGTGAGGTACAGAAAATCAGATTTGTTGGTGAAATAAAATATAATGTGTTAATACAGTTAATGATAGTGTTGTAATTAGAGAGGAGTGGAGAGTTTCTCACACAGTACATAGTACTACAGACATGACCTGTTCAGCATTTTTAAACCCATAAATCCACTTGGTCTCAGAGAAAGGTAGGAGAAAATTCCTTCCACTGTGGTGGTAAGTGTTTCATATACTGGATTAGGGAAGCCACAGCCCATCTATAGTTGATGCTGTTGAGGGTTGTAATAGGCAGCAAGAAGGGCTTCTGAAGATGCATCAGCAGCAAAAGCAAAACTAGGGAAAAGGTGGATTCACTGCTGAATGGGGTAGGGTACCTGGTGACAAAGAACATGGAGAAGGCTGGGGTGTTCAATGCTTTCTTCACCTTAGTCTTTACTGGTAAGTCCACCCTCCTGAAATCCCATGTTCCCAAGACCAGTGGGAAAGTCTGGAGCAAGGAAAACTTACCCTCAGTGAAGATCAATCAAGTTAAGGCACACTTTTTTCTTAAAACTGAACACAGACACGTCCCTGAGATCTGATGGGATGCATCTGACTGGTAAGAGAGCTGACTGATGTCTCAATTAGCTTTGAAAGGCCATGGTATACAGAGGAGATTCCTGAAGAGTGGAAGAAAGCAAATGTCACTCGTGTTTTCAAGAAAGGCAAGAAGGGGCATCTGAGGAACCACAGGCCAGTCAGCCTCACCTCAGTCACTGGTAAAGTGATGGAGCAACTAGTCCTGGAAACCATGTCAAGCATACAAAAGACAAGAAGGTGATTTGCAGTCATCAACATACATATTTAAAATCCTGCCTGGCTGACCCAACATCCTTTTTTGATGAGATGACTGGCTCAGTGGACAAGAGAACTATAGTTGTTTGCAACACTGCCTCTTGTAACATCATTATAGACAAAGAGATTAAGTATGAGCTAGATAAATTGAGGTTATTGAAAACTGGTTTGAACTGTTGGGTTCAAAGTGTTGTGGTAAGCAGCATGAAGTCCATCTGGAGGCCAGTTACTAGTGGTGTACCCCAGGAAGGATACTGGGTCTTACACACTGTAAAATATTTTCATTAAAGAGAAGGATAATGGGGATGAGTGCACCCACGGAAAATTTTCAGACGATACAAAACTGGTAGGAGTGACTGATGAACCAGAGGGCTGCGCTAGCATCCAGATGGATCTGGGCAGGCTGGAAAATTGGGACAACAGGCTTCTCAACAAGTTCAAGAAGGAGAAATGCTAAGTCCTGCACGCAGGAGGGATTAACCCCCATGCACCAGGACACACTGGAGGTCAACCCACTGGAAAGCAGCTTTGTAGAAAAGGCCCAGAGGGTTTGCTTGGACACCAAGTTGACCTTGAGCCAGCAATGTACCCTTGTGACAAAAAAAAAGCCCAGCAACCTCTTGAGTGCCATTAAGAGGCATATAGCCAGCAGGTTGAGCAAGCTGATCCTTCCTCTCTGCTCAGTACTGGTGAGACACATCTGGGTGCTGTGCCCAGGTCTGAGCTCACTAGTCAAAGAGAGACATGGACATACAGGAGCACATCCACAAAGGAGTTTAAGAGGCTGAGAGAGCTGGGACTGTTTACCTCAGGGAAGAGAAGGCCCAAGGGGAATCTCATCAAACTGCATAAATACACATCAGGAGTGAGTAAAGAAAATGGTGCCAGACTCTTCTTGCTGGTACCCAGTGACAGGACATGAGGCAATGGACACAAACTGAAGTACAGGAAATTCCATTTGAACATAAGAGAATAATTTATTTACTGTGAGGATGACTGAACACTGGCAGAGATTGCCCAGAGAGTTTATGGGGGTCTCAAAACCAAGGTGGACACAACCCTGAGCAACCTGCTATAGCTGACCCTGCTTTGAACATAAGGTTCGACTAGATAATCTCTAGAGGTTCCCTTCAACCTCAGCTGTTTTGTGATAAGAGTGACAAGACGACCAGATCCTTGGGGATATCATAGCAGAGTGCAGGTGCTACTAGAGTCCTGTCACACCCACACAGTTCTGAAGGTCCCTTTTGGACTGCTACAATCATTTGTGTGCCATTCAGCATAGCCTTATTAGACTTGGGATTAAGAACTGAGAATCAGACTGAGAAATGTACAGTTTCCATTCTTGGAAGCTTTCAGTTGCCTCAGACTGGACAAAGCCCTGAGCAATCTGGTCTGACCTCAGAGCTGGCCCTGCTTTGAGCAAGAAGATGGACTGGAGACCTCCTGAGGTCCCTTCCAGCCTGAGTTACCCCGTAGTCCTATGAACATGTCCCTCTCACATTTCCCCATGATGCTGGATGAATTACAGAGCTACCCAGATCAGCCCATCAGTGTCTCCAGATGATCCTCTGTGAAGTCAGCAGAATGTTCAAGCACCATGACACTGGCACTTGCTTACCAGGTTTTCCTCTTGGCTTTGGGGTGTGCTGGCAGTGGCAGGGACAGTCACCCTTTGGGAAGTGAGGCAGAAGGTCCAAGTCTTAAACATTTCTTTCTTTTTAGGAGCACTGTTCATTTCAGACTTCTAAGTACTCACTGAATTTGTGTTGCTCACCAAAGTGCAGTTGTGTACGTAAGCCCCCACCACAGGTCTGAGCATGGTGCTGCCCATCAAGCTCTGTCTCAAGGAATGTTTCTCCAAAGTGGTTGTCTCCTGCTGGCTTGTCTGGGCCTGCGGAGTGAGTCCTGCTGACCTGCTAGTGCTCACAAAGGCCTCCCTGTGATTATTTTTTGTCTGGGAAAGTGACTTTCGTTGTCTCAGCTTATTTATTTATTTCTTCCAAGTGAGTGTTTCTTTTTCAGTTCTGTTCAGGAGTCAGAAAGGAAGCATTTTCATTTTTCCCACCAAAAACCTTGGCCTGTATTCCCTGGTGGAAGACAGTGGCCAGATTATAAAGATTTAACCCACTTAAAATTAGCCAAAGTCATGTGCATCCTTCTCACCCCACACCCTGCTCCTTTCTTTTACACAAGCAGATAGTGTTATGTGTTAGAGCAAGCCTCAGAAAAAGGTTATATCGATATCATCACCATCCTTCTTCCTAGGACTTCACCAGGAGCCAGAGCTTATGTATTCTTTCTCCATTCAAAATTCCTCCTAAACCCTCGAGAGTTTTGTGTGAAAAAAACAAGTCTCAAAGATTCATAAGAAAGTAGTTTTGTTTCCACATGCTTGCATGTGTGTGTATAATCAAATCTTTTAAAATTGGTTTGAGATACCGGACAAAATGTTCCTCACTAATAACTGGTCTTGCACAGCAGAGGTTTCTTTTGAAGTACCAAGCATGGATACATGATCCTATTTAATGACAGCACTTTAAATTGCAGGCTGGTTAATTCTATGTGAATTCCTCTCATCTGTTTCATATTTCTTGTACACATTACTGTGAAACAAGCTGTACCCATTTCTGTCAGCGAAACCACTGTTCTAATCTACCATTTTTCTCAGAATCTGATAATAATGGTTAACTTTACCTCAAGAGAAAAACCTACAGGCAAACATGTCACACATAGCACAGTTTGACTAAGAACAGATACATGCCACTGGTCATAAAGGGTAAACACTTAAGACATTTAAACCAGCTGAGCAGTACTAAATGGAAGGCAGTGGTCATCTGGCTTTTGAATCACCTAATTGACATGTCAGAAAATAAGCATTTTATTGACAGAAGGTGATTGCAGAGAAAAATCATTTTTCATTTAAATAGCCAGAGACTTCCCTTCCTCCTTCCGTTTGTATTTGCAGTGTGGGGGAACATTTTGTTACAAAAGCAAAACCACAGTGCCCAGATCATTTGTTACATTATTTTTGCCCACACAGCTACCTTCTGATAGTGATTTTCCTGACTGCAATCATCTGCATGGAATAGTTTCCAAATTATGTTTGCTCTCAACGTTTCTAACTTCAGTTTAGATGCTTCTTGAACTATGTTAGGATATGACTATCCCTGCAGAATTCACTCAGATCTTAGGCAATGCTAGTCTAATTACTGAGAAAAGAAATCAGCCCAGTCTTATCTCAGCGAGAACCAGGAGTAACTGCACTGGAGATGCCCTTCCAGGTTCTCTTCAGTACTGATTGCAGCTGGGTGATGGGGAGGAGAGGAGTTCAAAGCAGTAACTTTGTGGTTCTTACGAAACCTCAGTGCCGAAAGCAGTTTCAGGAATATTCCAGTATGGGGATGTGAGTTTTGGTTTGAGCCATATGCACCAGAGTTTCCTTTCTCAGCTCTCCTCATACCTAGCGGTGCCCTCCTATCAGGTTAGAAGGTGGAAGATACACACATCCAAGAGATGCTATCGGCCCTGCCAGGGTCTTGTGCAAGGACCAGCTGCCAGTGCTGAGGACACATGCCAACACTGCAGCACCACAGGCTCTCCCTCTGCCAGAAAGTCACTTGGCTTGATCTTCAGCCAGATTACTCTGAGGACAGGCAAGGATGAGAGTGGATGGGGAAAAGCTGTCACCACAGGTTGTAGTGTTTGTCCCAAGACAAGGTTTCATGCCACATCATCTTGGACACTTAGCCCTGTATCTGCTCAAAGGGGAAAAGACAACCCACCAGAGACCATTAGGCAGGAGAATCTGGTCCACAGGACCCTGCTGAGAGGCAGGCAACCCTGCTGCCATCTGCCACTGCACTGCCTCCTCAGTCACAGGTCACCAGGTTTGCCAGATGTGGTCCCTGTTGATCAGCACATTGCTATGGGCCTCCATGCAGATGTCCTTGTCACATGGTCTACCTCCATCCATGGTGGTGACGAGCATCCCTTGGAGGACAGCTAGATCCAGGATGAGCCAGACAAATTTCTTGTGTCTTCAGTGTCTCTCCAGGAGTCTTCAGTGTCTCTCCCAGGGTGTGCCCAGCTGCACATAGGAAGAGGGCTGAAGGTGAGGACATGGCATGAGAGTGATCTCAGGGAGGTACATCTCAGCTTCACCTGGGTGGAGGATGTCTGGGTATGCTGGAGCAGGGCAGCCCTCGGCTGCCTGACTGCAGGCCTCTGTGCAGCTCCTCTTCGCCAAAACAGCACAGCTCCAGCTGTTCATAAGCCCCTGTTTTTATGAGGTCAAAGGCACAGAGATTTCAGTTAATACTGCCTGGGACAACACTGTTCAGTGCAGTCAGCCTGGAGAGCCACTCTCTGCAGAGATAAAGCACTGCCCCCTCCTACTCTGAGCTAAATTTTGCAGCTCTTGATCTGCATAGGGTCTTTCCAGAACAGTACTATTAAGAGTCCCTGCTGATAAGGAAAGGTGAACTATAATTTATCCTTCATACCTAGTCATGATGGCCCAACATTATACTTCTGCTTTCGGAAGAAACAACAAAAATCAGCTAAAAAACTTTGCCACAGCATACCGCAAGCCCTTTCATTTGTTTCCTTCCCAGATTACGTTTGTGACATTCCTAATCTTTCTTGCCCTTGAAGCTGTTAAGGCATCAAATCAACTTTATTTTTTTACTTTTACATACAAGAAAAATAAAATAATTGAAGGCTACTCATGTTTAAAAAGCCCTAACTCATCCTTTATCTCCATCAGATAATATTCCCTTTTGTTATTTTAATATTGAAATGTGAGATTTTTACATGTCTGGTACCACTGGTCCCACACGCTTTGTTTAGAAGATGAAGAGGAGTTGTTAGAGCTTTCACAATTTTCCTTGCTAGACCTGTTTTATAATGCGCTGACTCAGAAAGGCACTTAAATATGTGCTCAGTGGGAATCAAGTGAGACAGTAGCCATGCTGGCTTCCGCACAGCAACTTATTTTTAGGATTAGGGTACTGAGCATGATTTTTATTTTCAGAAGAAACATCCAATAATAGAAATGGCTGTTGTTTTTCTATTCCCTTCAAATTTGTCTAGCAAAAGCAGAAATGTGATGTGTAGTTGAGCCAATTTCTATTTTAAGAAGCACTCATGGAGGTTTTTCAGCTAGACAAAATACAAGGTTCAAGTCAGAGACAAAGGGGTGCGCACAGAGAAATAAACAATCGTTGCTGAGGTAAAATGTTACCATAATAACTAGAGGAAAAGCCCTTTAAACCATCACCCTACTACTCATTACTAATATTCATTTTAACGCATAGAACACAGTTCTGCTAGGTGATTTACTCAGCAAATATCTAGATGATCACTTTGTCCCGAGAGCTTTGACTCTACACGCTCTCAATGTTTCCTCTGGAAACAATATATTTTCTTAACTGGATGGGGAGTTAGACCATTCATCCTCTTTCCACTCAACCATAATTCTTCTCTAAAATATGTTATAGCCACTTATAAAGAGAAACTTAAAAAACAGGTATGTTGGACTGTCACCATAGTTATCTGTGTCCTGGAACAGGATCTCTCCTCAGGGCACTTCCTATGCAAATAGACATCTGAATGAGCCCAGGGGGCTATAACGAGAGCTCTCAGAACAAAGATAAGTTGATTATGTGTTCCAGATTTGAAACCCCCCAATGACATCACGCCCCCACTTCCCAAGATCATTTGCTGTAACATCTGTGTGTAATGCTAGTGCGGTCTTGATAGTCACTGGAGCAAAATCTCAGTAACATCTGTGGCCTCATTAAGAGCCAGGCCTGTTTGCCTTCCTTTAAAAACTACTTTTGACTTGTGTCACCCGCTGATTTGTGGCTTGTGTCTGTACTTGCTCCGTTCCCAGGGTTTTCAGCAAGTTGAAAAGTGTTCACCGTCACTCAGCCCCATAGATTCCTGTCCCATCTCTGATCTTGTGTGAACTGAGCAAAACTAGAAAGAAATGCTTACTGACCCAAATCCAAAAGTGTGTGATTTCTACAGTTGCTCTAGAATATCCCTGCTTGTGTTTCAGTCCCGTATGTAGCAGGGAAAAACAGCCTGGGCAGGGTTTTCCTGGAATTAATTATACCAAATTCTCAGAGGCATCTGGGGATCCAATTCTCATTGATTTCCTGGGATGTCTAAAGCACTTTGTGAGTGTAGGTCTCTCAATCTAAGGATGAACACCTATTCTCAGATTACTAGTCCAGGGAGACATGTCCAACAGGAACCATAGGTTCTGATCGCTTATGAACTGGCAAGTGTCAAGGCATCTCATTCAGTTTCACTCACTACTTTCAAGTAAATCACACTTTCCTCTACTAGGTGGCTCCATTCAAAGAGGTCTTTTGTCCAGACTTCCAAATGGCTCATCCTTACGTTGTCTCCAATAAAATATTCCACTGCATTTTCAGAAGACAAAGCTAGATGGTTATCAGCCCATGTCATGAACCTGTCCACTCTGTTTCCACCTTTGCCTTCCCCACCACAGGCAACACACGTCTCCAGCTCTCTCCCCAGTGTTATGTCCTATACACCAGCCAAACACAGGATATGAAAACCCAAGCTCATTATCAGTTTTCCAGTATCTTCCCTCCCGCTGTTGCAATTGAGAACTGTTGGAGGTCCCAGAGTGGCCCATGCTTGGGGGCCCGGGGTAAAAATAAATGCTGGTTGGGGACCTCCAGGGAGCCCAGCACCAGCCCCCCAGGTCTCTTCAGAACAAAAGACATCTTAAATGTCTCTGCCTATGCAGGCTTCTGAAATATCAGGGTTAGACTCAGTGACTTCTCAAAGCACAACTTCAGTGTACAGCTGGGAAGTGGTTTGTGTCAAATACTATATGGTATAGCAGGATAGTATATTTGCGCATGTCATATACACACAGACTTGGGCACAGATTCCTTATCTGAAGTATAATCACGTAGGGAGAGGAAAATATCTTTTATCCGAAGAGTTTAAATAGACTAAAACCAGGCATGTTTTCACCTGCCGTCACATTCAGGCACTTGTGTTATCAGTTAGCCACTGTTTCTGGCAGTTTATTTGAATCTCTCAGAGTATTTAAAACTACAGCTCACACACCTCTGTACAGGGTCATTAGCAGTCCTGCCACAAACTCCCTGGAAAGCAGATGGGGACGTTGGGGTCCCTGAAAATAGGGTAAAGGACTCAAGTGAGAGATGCAGCTGAGTGGAGAGGAGTCCTCCTCATGCCTCTGGTGCCAGCAAGAGGGAAACAAAGGCAGTGCATGGGGAAGGGAGGAGGTATCAGTACTGCAGCAGACAGTCAAGAAGAAATCTCCACCTCTTTCTTCCTTTCTGCTCTCTCCAAGGAAATCTGAGCCTGTATCACAGGCTTGGCGTGAAACCTGGGCCTGATTTTCAGTCTGTTAATACGTAACAAAGCCCTCTTGATGCGTCTCTGAAATCAAACAAGATGGTCATTTAGACGTGTCAGAAATGACCTTCAGTGCAAGCAGGGAAAGCCTTTTAAAAACTACACATCGCGTGTCATACATCCATATACATAGCTCATTGTTCAGTGCTCCCAAAGATAATCACCCTTGAGAAAGAAGCTCTGCAAAATACTGTCTGTATACACAACATAATGAAAAAATGAGATATTCTCTCAAACAGATAGTCCACCTCCACCTGATCATATGAAATCCTGGAACCAAGTAGCCGGCATGACAGAACTACATTGGTAGATTTAGTCTTGGTGAAAAAATCTATGAAAGATAGAATGCAGCATCAGAGGTAAATTCAAATTATTCAGAAATAAGCTATTTCAAATCCTCTCGTGAGGAACAACTCCACAAACACTGCTTTATTGCTGTTCTAACCTGGGTAATTGCAATGAGCTTTGTCAGTATAGCAACAGCAGACTTCTCCCTATTTTCTTATAGTTCAGTATTAGTTCAGGGAGTCTGAGTAACATTTTTGGAGGGGTTGGTAAACACGGAAGGGGAAGACTTGGTCCAGCATGGAGCTTGTACTGACCCCCCACGAGTCACACAGCAATGGGCGTTTGTGTGGCAGGCACCTGGCAGCTGAACCCAACTCCCTGCAGCCAGAACCTCTGAGAATGGGTCAGTTTGGGGGTTGCTTTTGAAAACAAAACCAAAACCAAAACCAAAACCAACCAAACCAAAACAACAACAAAGAAAGTGATTTTGACTTTCAACATGACTGCCCCAGACCAGCCACACCAGGCTTTATAGTCAATTTTGTTAGAGGGGAGAAGCACAGGCTGGGGAGGCAGGGAGGGCTAAATGAGAAGCCAAATTAAGCAAAACAAGCATGAGCTTCGTAATTTCTGGGAAAAGTCCCATTAGACATTTTTTCCCACTTTTTGTGGAGCTAGTGCAGAATTCTCACTCTCTGTAATGAGTTATAAACTACACCAGTTTGGCACAGCGCTGCAGAATCAGATAGTTTTTCACTTTTGAAGTGACTACTGACTAATTTCTAAAACTATCCACTTGGAGCATGTAATAAGCACGTAGAGAGGAGTTCTTCTTTCCAGGCCCATGGAAATGTTTACTCTCCCTCTTCTGCCTAAAATAAAAATTATGAGGCAAGTTCCTGGCTGCTGAAGTTCAGTGTGACTCCTTTGAATTTCTTGGCATTTTTCCACCTTCTGCCAGCTGAGAAACTGGGCACCCTCAGCTTTTCAGAAAAGCCACCGGTGCAAGGAGGAGAACAGAAGTTGAAAGAGCATGGTGTCAGCTGCGAACATTTCTGCACTGCTCTCATTAAAATGTGAGCTGCCCTAAAGAGATGAAAAGCAGGTTGTTACTCATGGCCCCAGGCTGCAAATAGGGGTGTGTGACCACGAGAGTCCACACAGGAAAACTCAGTTCCAAAATCTGGGGACGATAATGCAATTAATAAATAAATACAACTACAGCATATGGTTGGTCAAATTACAGTTCCAGCCTAAGAGATACCAGTATTATGAAATTCCTTTCAAAGTTCCAGTAACTACATATTTGTATACACACATGAATCTACCTGTGTAGAGTTTAGATAAATAAATACCTAGAATTTACAGTCATTAAACCCCAAACAGTTTAGACCTAACATTTCCAGGGAATAAGAGAGTTCCTGTTAAAATGATGTATTTTCTCACCTATGGGATAGATGGAAATTAAAATTTTATGCCTGTACAATATACAGAAATATTGACACATGCATGTGTGTGGTTTTTGCACTTCATCTTCTTAAGACATATTGTTTTATATATTGTACAAAGTTACACACTAACTATATATGAAAGGAACATAATGCTGCAAAGCTAATGAGTTAAATGTTAAGAAATGCTAGAATTAAGGGCACACCTGTAACAAATAATTGCCCATCACAAAAAAAAAATCACTATTTCAGATATTCATCGCAGTTTGGAACAAAACAAAACAAATTTCCTATCACTGTAATTCCCTGCAGGCTGTGAATTCTGGATTTTCATCAGCTTTTGCCAGAGGTTTCGTTTGCCAGCAGAACATGCAAAAGCAAAAGCCAAAGGTCTAGAGAAAACAGGTGCTCTAGTGTGCAGGAGACACTTCACCATTGTTATCCTTCCTGTGTTCTCAGGCCCAATCTGACCCAACCCCTGCATCCTGAACACCCACCAGAAGGAATTCCGTCCACCTGCTCTCTCCCACTCTCCAACACCTTTATGTTCCTCCCTACCTGCTTTGCACTGACCCTGCACCTGCTGGGCCATCAACCGGGAGGCACTGGGAGCACCAGAGTCTCTCTCTGCTTTCCATGCTGTGCCTGGGGTAACTGCAAGCACCAGGACCTGAAGAAGCCATTTCAGGAAAAGCCCTGCTCAGTCCCTCCCTGCTCAAGCTGAGTCATGCTCAGGGCAGGCAGAACATTTGGGATAACAACTGCCAGACTTTAGGCAAACCTTACAGAGATGTGGCAAATTGAACTTTTTCAGGAGCTCACAGCTTCATCAAATTTGACTAACTTTTCATGGGAACAGGAAAAGGCATATTTTGAGCCCTTGAGTAATTTTCAGACACAAGGGCCAAACACAACTATGCTAGAATTCCTCCAGGAGAGGGCTATAAACTTTCTCTTGGTTTTAACATGAGCAAAGGCTGTTCTTTTTCTTTCATACTTTCTTCTTGATAGAGAAGTCCAGATCACTTAATCTGAATATTTTCCTGGCTAATTCAACGTGGCATGAGAATTTCAGCCCGAACATTTAGGTTCAGTTAAGTTATAAGTGTGTGGAAGACGAACTTATATGGGAAACCTTTAAGTGGAAACTGCACTTACCAGCTCTTCCTAGAAAAACCTATAAAATGTCCCCCACTACTACCTGATGGAAAGAGACCCAGGAGTCATTTAAGAAAAAAATTGTGATCAAATGTGTGATATTTATAAATAATAAAAATAAAACAAAACAAAACAAAACACTTAAGAAAAAGAAGTCATAGTGTCTGGAGATTGTAGGAAGGGCCCTAGTCTCTGCATGAAGGAGGCATCTCACCATATTTGTGCAAGTGCTCTTGAGTTACTCCTTGTGCTGTGCCCATTGGTCTTCAGCCAAGACCTGAGACACCGGTTTCTCCTTCCCACCTGGGGTCTCAGCAGCCCTTTTCATCTAGCAGCATGACCCCCTGTTCTATGTGCTCTGCACGGTTCCTATCTCTTCATGCCACCCACCTAGCCCACCTCCCCCTTCTTGACAATAGGTGAGTTGCTGTCAACTAAAAGGCGAAGAGAGCTGAGAATGAAAAAGATCTTCTTTTCTCTGTCACAGTATCTCAGTGCAGCAATGGCAAATGTGGAAATACAAATGTCCTCTCCAAAAAGCTGCAAATATTGTGGGGCTCCCAGAGGATGCTGTGAGTGTAAGGAGATTAAACCTCGCCCTGTAGGCACAACCAGGCTGTGCACATCTAGGTATGGTGCACCTCAGTGGAAAATAAAGCAAAAGAGAAGTATTTGAATTTTTCAGTCCAGGGAAACTTATCACAGTGCTCTCTGACTTTGTGCCTCAGGTATTCTAGCAACCCCAAGCAGGTGCCCATGGGAAGGGGGCATTTATTCAGGTGACAACAACCCTGGGAGACATCACCAAGGTCTTTAGGAAAGAGCTTGGTTTGAATATTCAGCTGATGGACTTTGCTGTAGCAACGCACACTGAAGTCAATGCACCAGTATCTGATTAACTGCAGCAACGAGACAAGATCTTGCCTCAGGAATTATAGGCTAATGGTGGTGATGGGGTTGGCTTCCATCTTACATCATAAAAAAGAGGATCAAGTGAAGAGGAGTCATTATACTCCCTGGGTATGACAAACAAACTCAGCCTCCAGCAGGAGTGGGGTGACAGACTCATGATGGGGAAACAGCAGGGACTGGTCATCATGGAGGAGCCACCTTGGCGGAAATCCCAGCTTGAACGGTGCATTTGAAAAAAAGACAAGAAGGGCTGGATCAGAAACAACAGCTGAAACCTGCAGGATTTAACTACTGGTTTCTGCAGGAAGGGGGAAGAGGATGGCTGTGGTTACGGTTTGATGGTCTCGTAACAGCCTGCCAGTTTCTCAAATAACACGGAGTGTGCTCCGTCAAGCAGGAGCCACCGAGCACCTGCTTTCCCCACACCCCGCATCGGGAGGCTTGGCCGAACATAAACATGCAGGTGAAGAGGTTGAGATGATGAAAGACAGTAGACCATTACCAGGGTCTTAATGGTGTTGTAAAGGAGATAAATGTCTTTGAAGTAGCACCCTTAAAACAAGTGACCTTTGGGCTGACCTTTCCTTTCAGATTACGGTATGCAGATTGTTTTATACTGGCCAGTGCAAACAAAGCAGGCAGAGCCAGCATCTCAGCCCCTGTGCTTGGGAAGTACTTGGACATCATATCCATCTAGATAGCCTGCTGTTTACTTTAGCTTACCAAAAGTAAAACTCTGCTACAATCACTGCCTTTCAAGACACATCTCTCACACTCTAAATGAAGCAAATTTATTATTCCCACCTAAATTCCATTAATAAGACCAAATCCTGAAGACTGAGAGCCAAGGCCAAATCATCCCTCCAGTGAGCAGAGGCTTTCTCTGTGATAGAAAAGCACAGTTACAATTTTATGTTGCTCGAGCAGGACTGTCTGGAGGACATACATGCTACCAAGTGTTTCATTCACCAGCAAGGGACAAGGCTGAGATGGACCTGAAGGAATCACCACTGGAAACAGCAGAGATGCTGGAAGCACAGCATGCAAGGTTGTGATTAAGGCTACAAGAAGATAAGCAGAGCTTATCCATGTCTCTTTTTCCAGCCAAGAGTATGCGAGCATGAATTAACACTTTTTTTCTACCTACAGTCACAACACTGATTTATGCTATTTAGATTGCAAGTTCTTCTAGTCACTGTCAGTCTTTCTGTTCTGTGTTCGCATGGTGCCTGGTGTAGTGATGCCCCAACCCATGACTGGAGCCAAACACATAATAAATAATGTTAAGAAGAAAGCGGCAAACATTATTTGAAAGGTTGCGTGAGCACAGTCTTTCTTCCTTTATACCACTTTGAGAAAAAAACAGAAAAATTGAGGTTTTCTGGATCCAGACATGGGGAGTTATCTCAGGTCTGCAGAGGTGAAGATTGGCACTGCTGAGCAAGGAAAGGAGAACAAATACTGGCAAGCAAGGCCCTTCAGCCCTTTTTGTACCTCTATAAAACAATGGAGTCAGCCTTAAAGAAAGAGGTCTGGAGGTCCAAGGCAGCCTAGAGCTCTCTGCCCGCACAGACGGGGCACTGCATGTGTGAGCAACTGCTGGGGCTTAGAGGAATAGGGCTGCTCTCCACCACCCACACATGGCCAGGTGGGCAAGGCTGGGGACAATTCCAGGTCACAGGATGGAAAGGGCGTGCATGGTGGCCTGGGCACAAGGTGGTGCACCTATGGCCACAGCAGAGCGGGAACCAACGGGACTTCTTGCGAGCATTGAAAGTGTTGTGGAGGAGAAGGGGCACGCAGCCCTGGCCAGCAAAGTCTGATCTGCTGCTATACCTCTTGTGCTGGTTGTTGTCATGTGTCCCGCACACAGCTCCTGGCTCCTCCAACCGCACTCCTGGAGCTATGCAATGAGGCACGAACTCCTGCACCTATTTGCAGCCACATGAATGCAAAACTCGAGAATGCACCCTGTGAGTAAGTGCCGCCCGAGCCAGGGAGCTGCCTGAAATAATACTCTGCATTTCTGTCCCACCTTCATTGCTGGGGCTGAGGACGTGTTGCAGCCCGCTCCCTCCAGCTGGCCTGGGGTCACGCAGGGGCCCAGGGCAGGGCAGCACCACAGGGGAGACTGGGGGTGTCTCTGTGTCTTTACCCACTTTTATTCAGTCCTGATTTTGTGATGACCCAGTGGGCTGCAGAAGAGCCTCAGCACCAGGGTAATTCTGGTTACCCCCTTTAGGAAAGCTCCCGTGTTTCCAGTTGTGTGAAGCAAAGGGAAGGTGACAGGCAAGATTCCCCAACTGAGTGCAACGTCAAAAAAATTTTGAAGGGAGTAGAAAAGCAACTGTTTAATTACAGATAGACTTGGTGTTAAACTGGACCCTGATCTAAGTGAAGGAAATCCATCTACTTTCTAAAAAACACATGAGGGTGCTACATGGATTTGTATGTCCCAAGGACTCAATCAGTAACTATTATATGGTGGGCATGGGGTTTCCCTAAGCTAGATTTTGTTTTCTCAAGCCCTGACATTTAAATATCTCCAAGCTGCAAATGGTCAGAGATTAGGGGAGTTCTTCGAAGATGGCACCACATCTGCTTCCCACATTTGCACTGTTCCCTGGACTGCTGCTTTTGGACATTGAGTTTACATTATAAATGGATCCTTGCTTTAGTGAGTTTGGCTGCTCTTGAATACTTACAATACATCTTAAGTCTGAATGTCATGGATTTCAAAAGGTTTTGGGTGGGATTTTGGGTTGGTTTGTGCTTTAGCTAGCTTCAAACTTGAGTATGCAGTAAAGCTGGTGGTATTTTCCCATAATACAAACTTCACTATCAGACAGAGCGTGTTGCTGTTTTTGACTTTCCCTATTGCCATAAAGTTTGCTCTGTTTGTGTCATAGCTGGAATAGAAGGCGGTGTGAGGATGAGGGTGAGCCCAGGGCAAACAGAAATCTTTCAAGGAGGGGACCTGGCCTGTGCGATTTGCTTCTCAAGAACCCAAACAGACCCCAGCACTGGCATGTTTTTGACTCTGTGCCACAAGCATTTGCTCTCCACAGTGCTTTCTTAATTTGGCTAGATGGTATTTATCCCCTCCTTGGGAGAGATGGCTGAGACTCCAGGCAGTTTGATTTATGCCAGTTGTTCAATTTGTGACAACTGCTGTCAACAGTTGTTCATTTTAATTACTGTTCTTGGGCCCAGATGTCTCAAAGATGAGCTCAGTACCACATAAATACAATAAATACAGACAATATTAGCAACTCAGCTTCCTTTCCAGGGGAGGACTATGGAGCAACTGACTGGCCTTTCTTCCCAACACATGTGCTGTGCCTGCCCAACTTCAGCACAGCTCTGGAGGAAGCAGTGGAAAAGCGAGAGGTGGCTTAACTTTTCCTTCCTCTTCACCAGTGCACTGCTTATCACCCCGGCTTCCACACTAAAATCACATCTTAACTTGTTCACAGCACAGGTGCCTATCAGTTTGCCCAGACCACCCCAGAGCAAGCCCTCTGGCCTCCAGTATAGAGGTACATGTGGTCCTCCAGGATTTTGGGAGACAAGGCAGAGACAACAGAGCTCTCCGCACATCTTCCTTTCCCCCAATGTTATTAGAGATCATTGCACCAAAAGTGAAACTAAAATTCTAAAAGTTTCTTAGCAGAACAGCTTTCTCAAGGCCTTTGCTCTCTAACTGAATATACAACTCACTGTATGGAGAGGTTATTTCACAACAGCTTCAGTGCTTCCCCTGACCACAGCTGGGGCAATATCACACGAGCTTGGAGAAATAGCCTTAGGGTGATTATTAGTACCAGGTCATCCCTCCCTGTCACCTGTGCTGGATGCCTCATCATTCCTACAGGCAGTTCAGCACTTTTTGGGAAAGGTCATGGGGATGGGGACTTTGACAAAACTGGGGAGGGATTAATACAACCCTACATCCCACCCCAGCTGTGAAAAGGCTCCTTTCCCTCTGCTTCCTCCAGGGTGGTGGCTGTTATTCAGTAAAATTTGCCTCAAAATGGATCGAAAGCCACAACCGGGATTCCAGTGCCTGGATGTAATTAATAAGCAATATGGGTAATTTAATGCCTTTATTATAATTATCAGCTCAAAGTAGGAATCCTGTCGAGAGTGTTAAGCCGTGTGGACAAAAATAAAACCTCAGCAAATTATGAACAAGGCTGTTCACCTTGTGAAGCCTGTCACGTGTTAACGGTGGGTCCTGTTTGTTCGTTGGTGCTTTCTTAATTTTCTGCCATTGATTCACACTAATGAATTTTCCAGTGTAATTGCAGAAAGCACTTCAGCCAGGTGCTGCCTCTGGCTCTTCCCTCTCATCTCCCCTTGCAGGAGGAGGCACACGGTGTCCTCAGCCTGGCAGGAGGGGCTTTTCCCGCACTTGGCTGCCAGCAGGGTCACGGTCAGGCCCAGGCAGCCATGGCCAACCTCCTGCACAGCCTTTCAGGCAGGCGAAACATGGCTGTTTGCATGCAGTGGGACACAAATGGAAGCATGAAGAAGTCCATTAATATCTGAAGAAATCTGGTTGCATTGGGGGGCCAAATCCATATGGACTCCAGGTGCTTTTTTGGCAGGGTTGGTAATGCTTCCCATCATAGGTGGCTGGGGCTGGGCTCGGGGGGACACGCTGCTCCCCAGGGACAATAACCCGCCTGAGCTCCTTCCCCAAGCCTTCCAGTGAACGGCAACCTCACACACCATCGATATGCACGTTCAGCTGATAAAACCTGGAATGTGACACCAGAGGGTCCAGGGCCAGCTGGAGGCGGGGGGACAGAGCTGGGAACTCGTTACAATGCTTGTAATCGCGCCGGACACATACGGTTATATTTAAGTGCTGGATGTCTGCTGGCTGAGGAGGCTGAGGCAAGACTGGACTTGATTAGACGTAATGACAAAAATGGACCAACTGTTGCTGAGAAAACCTCTGCAACAAAGTATTAGCTCTTTGTTATTGAGATATTACTGTCTGAGGCTTCACTGCTTTCAACTCCCCATCGTTATCTTTACAGACTTCCACTGCACTTTAAATAGGTTCCCAAGTTCAACTTTTTGCCCTTGGCCATAAATTTAACGTACTAAATATTTTCATCTGCTGTAGGACACACCACACTGTGGAACTTGTTACTTTACGGAAAATAGAAACAGTTTGAAAACAGGATACACATTTGTAAATATTTTTTTAAAAGTATAACACTTTCCACCCTAAAAATGTCAAAAATCAGCATTTTTGTTTGCCAGTGTCTGAGTTAATGTATATTTTTAATATCTTTAATTATACGAGTGATGACTCTACCCCTCCATATGTAAACCTAATGGATAAAAACCTAACGCATTTAAATCAATAGTCAAATATAGTTTTAATTTCCTTATTCGGCATTAAAATACACAATAAATGCAACTATTTTTCAGGCTTCACTTAATGTAACGTTTTTGTATATGACTATATTTGTCTGCCTGTGTTCATACCCAAATAATGCATTAATGTCTTCTCTGTTGTGATTAAATACATTTTTATATTATCTCTAATATGCTGGAGCTATATCTGTTTACTGAAAAGTACCAGAAAAAGGTGGATTTCTATGCAAAATTGTATACAGAACTAAATAATCCTATGTTATACAAATCACTACAATGTATAATTCAGTTCTTTGATCAAATTAATGCAGCTTTTAGACTGACCCTGAGAGTTTTGCCTTTACCGGTGACTGCAGTAGCTTTTAATCTTTATGCATTAGCTAAAAACCTGCTGAGGACTCTGTACCTCCACAGCTGAGCTCCCTTAGATTTATGGAGGCAGAGGTAGAACAGGCAAGAAGGAACATGCCTGTACCTAATGGCTAGGGAGCTTCACTGTGGGATTTTACATGAAACAGTAACTGGATGAAAACCAGTGATAGAAACACAGAATCACAGAATAATTTAGCTTTGAAGATACCTCTGGAGGTCATCTAGTCCAACCCCCGCTTAAAGCAGGGCCAATTTCAAAGTGAAATCCAACCTCAAGTTAGATCAGGTAGCGCAGGGTCATAACCAGCTGAAGTATGAGTATCTCCAAGGACAGAGATGCTCTTGGGTGCAGACACCAGGGCACCCCCTTCCCAGCCAAGTACCCTACAAAAGTCATGCTTTTTGCTCAGTTTCCTACAGCCCTGTGATTCCTGGCTGTGCAACACTGCAGTTTTTACAGGGACCTACAGGCCAGAGAGAGATGAGGGTAGTTGCCTGAAATGTGGGAATGTGGTTTAAAATTCCCTCAGGCAGAGGAAGCCTCAAACCCTTCCTTGAATGGTGGTCCATCTGCTGTGGCCAGAAATGCCGCCGACCACAGGCTTTCTTCTATTATTGATTCAAGTCCTGTGTCTGTCACTAAAAGCATACGGATGCTGCTTCATCCCCCTCCAGCAGCTGTACCCCCTCAGGGGAGCGCCCCAGACCCGTCCCCATCCCTGTCCCTGCGTGGGGTCCCTTGCAGGACAGCACTGCTTCTCCCCAAGGGTTTTTCACATTGCTTTGCTGGTGGGCTTGGTCTGGCTAGGGCCAGGCAAGTGGCATTCACTCAGAGGGGGCTACTGCCCTTATTTCTGAGTCAAAAAGGTCCCCCCCCCGGTTTTAACCACTGAGGAAGAGGGCTCAGTCAGCAGTGGGGATGCCTTGAGACAAAAGAGCTTTAGACACTGGATTTGGGGGTGGACGCCCCTGCTCACGGTGCCTGCTGGAGAGTGTTACCCTCTGACAGCAGGGTCTTGCCACGGTCCTGGGGCAGTTCTGGGGGCAGACCAGCACTGTCGACCTGGGGGGGACCAGGCATTTCCTTACAACACACTCCACCATCATCTGCTCAGAGGAAGTCCCACTCTGGGGGTAAAGACAGCCAGAACCATCCACCCCTGCTCCAACAGCAGAGTCGGAGCACAGCCAGCTCCTCAACCTGATGGACTCACGTAGCAGCAAGGTTTTAATTAAAGGAGCTGAAATCAGAGTCAGTTTGGTCCTCTCAGCCATACTCTGAGCAGGCAACACTTGGCCATCAGGGTAATCCCGCCAACTTCAAGGAGCCTACTCGCATCTGCGTGGGACTGATCCTACTGTGAGCTCTGCTCCCATTATTGCTTTACAGTTTGGCTTTCAGCATCTGGTGGGCCCAAATTGCCCTCATCACCCTTGCTGCTAAGGCTAGAACAGCCTTAGGGGTGCGGAACAGCCTCATAAGTTGGGCAAGGAGCCTCCATCCCTCTTGTGGTGACTGTGAGTGGAAGGTGCTGAACCTTGTACCAGGTACACACAGGATATTGTTATCCTTTGAAATGTTGTTACACTGTAAAACATTATTTAACCACAAGATCTTAAAAAGATTAGCACACTACATCACCTTTATTTTTACATGTTGTTTTACTTAATCTACTACTTGATTTAAAGACCAAGTCTTTAAAAAAAAAATAACAGAAATAGCTTCCAAATGGTCCATGAAAAGATGTATCTGTTGCAATAGCACTCTTTAAATGCCCATTAATACCTTTCACTTGTCAGTTGGGATCTCAGGATCACATTTTTGGTATGAATACTGTTTACAAATCAGTGAGATTACTGCTTATATATTTTTTAAACAGAATTAAAGGACAGTCAATAGAGAAACCAGGTTCACTAAGAGACTTGCAGAATGGGCAGAAAGCACAGTATGTATAATGCACAGTCTCGAACATCACATAATCCTGTGCCTTACCTGAATGTCTGACGCTGGCAGCAGTGTTTGCTGGACCAACCTTCCCTCCACAGACCCCACAGTAGCCAAGGCTGGAGCACCAACGCAAATCTTTTTTTCCACTACATTTTTCCCACATTTTCCGCAAGGATTGATGGAACCACAGCTGTCCCCACTATGACTCCTACATGCCCAGCTGATACGGATCTTCCTACCTTCTGTAGCTCCAGCCTACAGCCCGTGCCTCTGCAAGATGCAAAAGTCAGGTCTTGGCTTGGCCAGCCTGACACCTTCCCCTGCAGCTCAGGTTTTGTCCTGTGGCATTTAATTGAGCACAAAGGTCTGCAAAGGCACATCTATGGCCAGGTCTATGTCCTCCTCCTGAGCAGTCACCTGCTTTGATTATCAGCACTATTGTGCTGGTGGTGAAGAACAAGACTCTAGGCAGAGAGAGACACTGCAGGCAGTGGTTCCCATAGCTGCCCCCGAGGTCAACAAGCATGAGTGAACATGCAGTGTGCTCCCTCCTAGGAGAGGAACCCACAGAGGTAATTTTATGTAGGTAGCTTCTAAGTATTAGGTATTATTATAGAGGTATACGCCATATTATATGTTATATGTTATATATTATATATGTTGTATAACATATATTATCTATTATCTATTGTCTGTTATCTATTGTCTATATCTAGTGTATATTGTATATTGCATATTGTAAATTAGAATTAGAATTAGATATGATATTCGTACGTAAATATGCACTCGAATATATGCCTATATGCATATAAGGTATAACACTTAAATAGCTAACATTGTGTAAGTATGTAATATTACAGATATTATTATGGCTATGACAGGGACTGAGCCACATCTCGCTGAATCTGGCCTGTATTCTCCTCATCATGACTCTGCCCAGCAGAGCTGCTCAGGCCATGATCCTGATGTTAGGAATTGATGTACAGGATTCACTCAAAAGGGAAAGCAGAGCCTTGCCAGAAAGAAACACTCTCCTGGTGCATGGAGCAGTACCCTTCACTTCTGCAGGATCATAGGATAAAGGCCAGGCAGTTTGTGCCTGGATGCAGGCAGGGATACCCCACTGAGTTCTTCAGTAAATCAAGGATGGGTAGTTGTGCTCCTTGTCTCCTTGGGCATCATGGAAGACCCTGGGTTTTTTTAACATCCTCTTGTGTGATGTTGGGGTTTCCCACAGGGAAGAAATCAGTGAAACAGAATAAGGGTTTTTCTGTGTATGACTTGTTCTATTTACACTTTTACTTCAAGCAGTTGTGGCTCAAATGGCATCGAGGTGGTCCCCATCCTGGGAGTTGGGGCAACAAGGCAGTGCACAGTCCCAGGAGGGCTCAGCCCCAGGATCTGTGTTGGACCAGGTAGACATGGAAGGAGAAAGCAAACCATCTCAGTGCCCTGGTCCCAAAGAGAAACCCCAAAACGTCCCTTCAAAACATGTGCAATGGTCATGCATGCACACAAATAGTGTGCACAATAGCACCATCTGGTGACTTTGGCCATCAGATTGAATTTCCATGGCACCATATTACCCAGGGGACAACTTCCTCTCCAGAGCCTGCGCTGCTGTTCTCCATACTGTTTTCAGCTGTAAAATCAATGGGTTCTGTTCTTCTGTAGAATAAAAAAACAGTAGACATGACAGTCTTTCAAAACCACTCCTGCCAAACTCCAACATTGTTGGTGTAACCCAGTATTTTAACATTCCCATGTTACAGCAAATCTGGATTTACATTCCTTTATTCAGATATTTGTTAGGTATTTGGCACATAAGGCGCTACCTGCCAAATGCTAGGAGAGCTCTCACAGCCCAATTATGAAATGAAACATTTTCCTGGATTTCTTGGAGGTTTATTTCCTATTCCTTGGTGGCAATGTGTCTCTGCACTAACACACGTTTTTTTCAAATCAATGATCATACTCTGACCATGCTCCACTGCTTCTTCCACTGCCACTAACACAGTATTTCCAAAGCAAATCTCCCACTCAAGAGCAGGTTTTGTGAGAAGCCACCCATGTTGCCACCTGTCTTGTCTGGCACATGCACAAGGCTTGAAACAAGCTCTAAGAAGGCAGAAACACAGCCCAGCGTTACCACGAAGCACAGGTGTCCAAAGCATGTCCTGTTTCCTCTGCCTCGGTTTTCCTTGTCACATGAGAAAAGAAGTGGTAAGGAATCACTTTTTCATACTTGAGAGAGGAGGCAGCACTGAGGTAAAGCATTAACGTGACCCCAGAAAACCTCCCCTGCTCCACATATTTCACTGTAACCAAAGAAGACATTATGTCTATGTATTTCTCTCTTCTCCGCCAGCTCAGAGGGAGATGCTTGCTCACGGCTGTCCCCACAACACTTCCCCCCTCCTCAGCTCCCTGCTGTGTACATCACACCTCAGCCACGTCGGTGATGGAGGTGCCCCATGTGCCCCTTACACCAAGCCCTGCAAACACCTCCTGACTTTTTGTCCTGAGACAGACAGCATGTGGCCACAGAGTCCCTAGTGAGATGCACCTTTCCCCAAGCAGTTCAAAGGCAGGTCAGCTCCAGACTTTATGCAACCTCATGAGCTTTGGCCAGCTTGTTCTGTGTTCATCTGTGCTGTAGCAGCAAATTCATGGGCTGCCCCACTGCGGTGTATTTGCTCTGTACTATCCTTGCAAAGTCGTTTGACAAGGAAGTTTAATATTACAAGGTAATAGTTATGATTAAATATATTACCAAGTACTTACGAGACAATTCCAAAACACCGTCAGACACAACTGAAATTGTGCTGTGTTTCTTTTGTAGGTCAACATTGCACATTTTGAGATCTGTCTTCCTTGCTGTTTTTACCATTTATTTACTTGGAACCTGATTCCCAGAGCAGAAGGATTTGCGAGGAATCAGCCAGCAGTCAATGCGAAGCTGCAAAGTTTCCCATCTGATTATATATACTGAGTGTGGTCAGAGAGCAGGTACGTTCTTTGTGACCGTTTTGCTGTCTCTGTACTTTTGGGGTGCAATGAAGCCCTGAAGACCTAACTCGCTGTACGCACAGAGCAGATCAGTGCCAACAATTGCCAGGGCTACTCCAGCATCTTGTTGGGATAAATCCTCAGCTGGAAATTTGTGTCTTCTTCCCACAGCTGTGATTTTGTCCCATACTGAGCCACCCCTGGGCAAGCAGGCTACATCTGTTCTAGCAAACTAAACACAGCTGAGGCCAAGCTCCAGCACTGGCACATGGTGGCACATAGCGGCCATTGTCAGCACAGGGCCAGCTGAGCCCCTCACTCTGCCCAAGGCCTGGCAACTTTTCCCTTCTTTGACTGTGTTACAAACACAGGTAAGATTTGCACAGTTTAATGTGAAAAGGGTTTTTTTTAAAATTATGAAGTTTTTCATTTTGTGAATTTTAATTTTCAAGCAATAAGATCTTAACTGGACTTTTTATGGGTGAGTGCCCACATGTCTCCTACTTGTATATTTTATGAAATAGTTCTTCATTGTAAGTGTCTCTGTAATCTAAAATTCAAGATGAAGCCTGTATCCCTTCTAGCTCTAGCAGAAACAATTCTCTACTGCAGAAAAAATTCCCTGGGTGCCTGTTTTTCTCAAATTGTTTTTTCCGACTCATGAAACAAGCTTCATGTTCACTGTTCATTAGCAGGTAAAGCAACTGTTTTATAGTCTATACTGTTCAAACGCATTTACTTTCTTGTATAATGTTTTGAAATGAGATCACTTCTATATTGTATTTTGCCTGTAAAACAAGTGTGGCTTTGCAACATTTAAATGACCCATGCAGAATCATACATAGCATCAATAGTGTCAAACACCCTGGGCAAATTGCTCTCCTGCAGTGATTAATAAAGGTAATTATCTGACACCTCCATTTTGTGTAACATATTGAAGTACCCAGCACAATCAACAGAAAGACACATTTTTACTTCAGCCATGCTGCAGTTCTCTATATGGTCCCGTTGTTGTGAGACTAAGTGCCATTGCAGTTTCTTTATACCCCTGTCCCCAACTACTTTTTTGAGTTTGGTGGTGCTGTTATCTCTATTTCACTAACAACATTTGGACCCATGATGGGGTTAAGCTGGCTCGGAGCTTCTTTCTGCCCAAAAGGACTCAAACCCCAGCAGTTTCCAGGGAGGAAAAAGAAGCAACATCAGCCTCTCCTGCCAAAACTGTTCCACTTGGCAAGGGGGCATTAAAGGTCATTTGGACCACAGGCAAAGAGTGAGCAAGACCACTCTCAACCTCTGAACTCACTCACTTGCCCAGAGGAGGACACCAGGGTCTCATTCTTGCTCCAACATCTATTTGTATAGTTCCTGAAATGACTAACATACAACAATTAACTGGTCATCAGGGCACCATTGCGATCCTCCTTCTCTGGCCAAACTCCTGCAGAGCACAGCATCAGGCACAGGCAGAACCACGTAGCTGGAACACCATCTATTTAGGAGAGGTGCTGAGCTGTTGCAGGCTGCCAAAATGGAGACGCAAATGAACAAATGGATAAGCACCAGCTTGTTTCATGATGGGAAGCAGCTTCCAGCTCATTTGTTCCTGCATGGAGGACTGATGTGGGTGAAGTGCTCCAGCCTAATTGCACCTTCTCCTTACCACACCACCATACAGGGCTGCCATTCCCAGCACAGCCAGTCAAGTCAGAGTCCAAACAGGACCAAAAAGAAAAAGCTGTTGGCAGGACATTCCTTGCAGTGTTCTCAGCTGATTTAAATGTATGCCTCCTCTGGAGCCCAAACAGGCAGATATATAGTCCTCAAGACTGGGCAACAAGGTGACACCTCTTCCTTGGGATTTGGGCAGGGACAATACGCCATGGGTGCTGGATAGTGGTATGCAGCCCGCTGGGCCTCAAGGGCAGCCTGACGTGTCTGTGGCCTGGGCCAGAGCAAGGGGTTGCTTCCTGCTGTTCAGGATTTATTCTGAGAGGGGAGCTCATGGGTGTGTTCCTGTTGGTAAGCTGTGGTTGCATTTTTGGCACACGCAAAGGGCCCTGCACAGCCCTGCTCTCTTTTCTTCTTTTGTTGTTTTTGGTTGTGTTTTTTGTTTTGTTTTGGGGTTGTGAGTTTGTTTAGTTTTGTTGGGTTTTTTGTTGTTGGGGTTTTTTTTGGGGGGGAGGTGGTTTTGTTTTGTCTTTTTTTTTTCTGTTTTGTTGTGGGAGGGGAGGAGGGGGCAATGTCAGGGGTTCTTTTCCCTTCCCTTCCCTTCCCTTCCCTTC